>QLPG01051186.1:0-44127 GCA_003314385.1 Gomphus sp. MG54 | reverse complement strand
GCAGGACTTGGCCTTTACCCGTCCGACCCCTTCGGCTTTCCCGAGGCCTGTCAGTATGTCTGGTGCCTGACAGGTCTTGCAATTGCAGAGGTTTGGGATTTCGGAACTTTGGGTTAATGCAATGGATTTTCAGAAAGCAATTGTTTCAGGCTTTAAATGGTCAGAAAGTCCCGGAAATGGTGTGGGTGACTAGTTCTGTAGTATAAAAGTCATCAATTAACAATGTTACACTCATCTATAATCCACTGGATTATCTAGTGTAGCAAGCACTTTTATATAAGTTGGTCTGAAGACCACTTAGGTACATTGGTCCAAAGACCCATTGGCAAATAGAGGTTTATTCTGAAGAGTAAATCTCACCCTTCTACCAAAGTGGAAGGTTCTCAGTCAAAACAGAAAAGGTATGCAAAAACATAGTAAAAGAACTAAATCAGATTATACAGAACATCAGTGGAAATAATCCTAGGCAAGGGTAGAACTAATAGTTGATGCTGTCAAGTACATGACACTGAGCCTTGGTTCACTCAGTAATACCAGCCAAACAATCTCTACTGTTTAATCCCACACACTAGTGACAAGTCATTACTTCACTAGTATCTGGTCTTGGCTTGGTATATTCAGTTCATCACTTGGTCCACTTTCTTTCATCTCATCCTTTCTACCTTGTTTATTCTTTATCCCTGATTCACTCCCTTGCCCTGTTTTACCTCTGGATATTTCTAATTGTTTTATTTTTGGTCATGACCCTATTGTTTTATATTTGGTCACATTCTATTGTCTTATCTTCAGTTACATTCTTATTATCTGTTAAATCAGCATATCAGGGGCTTAAGAAAATACTTTTGGAAGGGCTCCATAGGTTTCTAAAGGGTTCCATGGAGGCAGTTGAGATTCCAGAGTCATAGGGGGTTGAGGGTTGGATTAGTGGATGGGAAGTGCTGGGGACTTAGGGTGAAGATCGATTGCAGTATGAGTTGGTATGACTAGTTGTTCAGGTGTTTGAAGTCAGAGGGACTTGGCTTCAAGTTATATGTTATGCCCTCCTCGATTGTCTGTTTCTAATTTTGAAAAGTCAGAAAAGTGAAAGGACTAAGTCAGAAAAGTACTGGATGTCACGACCACACACTGTGCTCTGACTTACTCGGCAGTACCAACCGACTGACCCTTACTCATATCATCCTCCATAGTGCACGGTTTCAGCTCGGTACACTTGGTTCATCATCTGGTTCATTATCCTTACCCCACCCCCCTATTCTTTATTATCCTTACACTCCCTATCCCTCCCCTCACCCGCTTACTCTCAGGATGCTCATTATTCATTGCCACTTACTCGTGGCCCTATTGTTGATGGGAGGGAAGGTCTAATAAGACTGATAACTGACACACACAGCAACAAGTGCCTTTGGGGCTTGTCAATATGGAAGCTAAAGACAAGTATATAACAAAGTAACTACTAACCTTTGGGGCTTGTCAATATGGATGCTAAAGACAAGGCCCAAAGGTGCGCAATGGTGCGTCATTATGGGCGCTTATTTTAAGCGCCAGAGAACGCACATGCAAAAGAGAAAAGCGTAAAAGAGAACCAAGGATGCAAGTGCAAAACACAAATGCAGGGGAATAAAATCATAACCCAACAATTGTTTTATATCTCGGCCATTCCTTATTGTTCTATTCTTTCCCACAATCCCACCTGCTTATCATTGATCATATTTCATTGTCTTACTCTCGCATTATTCTATTCTAGATCGCTGTGGACAATACCTTCACATGGTCTTCATACCTTATTCTTCTCTCCATGTCTTATGCCACCCTTATTCCACATTCCGCCTCTCAGCCTATATAAGTAGTAGATGCATGTAAATAGTTCCTCAGTCTGAGTATCAACTAGGTTTACACCTCCCTACTCTCCTCCTTCTGTTCAGAAGTCCTTACTTGGGCCGACACTCTTGGCATCCTCTCGAGTATCTTTTCCATTATAAGTTAGTGGCACACACAGGAGGCAGGGTGCAATGCACGAGTATGTTAAAGCCAAGCCACCCCAACTGGCCTGTAGGACTTCGCCGGTCCTGACTGTACCATCGGTAGTACCGAGGCCTGACACTGGAACTGAATCGGAACTTATGATGCAAATTAATTTGATATTTATATTGGCAAATAGTCCAGTCAACTGGGGGGTTATGTACATATAGCTACTCCTTGTATTATCTATGGTCTGGTCAAAAGACAAGGGGAGGAGGAAAATACAAGGGATTAATAGAAACATAAAAACAAGGGAGCAAGGTACATGGTGATCTTGTGTGTCACCTTGTCAAGTACACATACCAAGACCTGTTAATATGGCAGTGCCTACCAAGCAGTCATCCTATGTCCATGTTCAAGTGTCCACACTGCATGCATATCACTTGGTACACCGGTCTCAGCTTGGCACATCCACCACCTACACTCCTTGTCCCCACCCCTCACATACACTACACCACTCACCATCCATTAATCCTACCACGCCTACTCCTCATCCTTTGATCTGCCTCACCTCGGGACTTCCTGTCCTTGTATTATCCTCGGCCATGGCTCTATTGTTTTATAGTCGGTTGCTTCCTATTGTCCTACCCTTGGCCACATGTCTATTATTCTATCTTTTATTGTTCTATCCCCATTTCCATTCCTTCATTCTAATTTCACTTGTTGTGGACAATAACCACATGCTCTGCATACCTTGTTGTCTCACATTCCTTATTCCACATGTTGCTCCTTAAACCTATATAAGTAGGGCATGCATGTACATATTTCCTCATTCTGGGTATCGACTAGGCTTAGGCCCTTCTTGGGCTGATCATCGGCATCCCCCCGAGTATCCTGGCTGTTGCAAATTGGTGGCACGCACGGCAAGTAGGGCACAACGTATGAGTACATTGAAGCCAATGCCACTACTCTTGGCCTGCAGGACTTTGCCATTGTCCGTCTGACCTTTTGGCAGTCCTGAAGTTCATCAGTTCTTGAAGCCTAACATACCTATTGAAGGAGTGGAACCTTGGCTATGGAATTGTGGGGAGGTGGGGATTGTAGAAACTTCAGATTATTGTGATGGAATTGTGGGAAGGTGGTCATTCCTGGTTTTATGGTTGGAAAAGTCCTGGAAAGGGTATGGGTGGTTGGTGGGAATTAAAATGGGTTTAGTAGGGGCATGAGGCATAACATTATCTTATATTTGGCCATGTTTCATTGTTCTATTTTTGTTCATATCCATTATTCTATTCTTGAGTATTGTGGACAATGCTCCCATATGCTTTCCATATCTTACCCCCTTCTTCATATTTTTGCTACCCTGTTCCACATTCACTTCTTAACCTATATAAGTAGCGCATGGATATAGATAGTTTGTCAGGCTTCGGTTACTGACAGACTTCGGTACTGCCGAGGGGTGTTGTTGAAAGGTTAGGCGGACTATGGCCAAGTCCTGCAGGCCAAGAGTAGTGGCGTTGACTTCAATGTACTCGTGCGTTGCGCCCTACTTGCCGTGCGTGCTACCTATTTGCAACAGACAGATACTCGGGAGGATGCTGATGATGCCGGCCTGAGTCGAGGACTTTAACAGAGGAGAAGAAGGTAGAAGGGCCTAAGCCTAGTCGATACCCAGAATGAGGAAATATGTACATGCATGTCCTACTTATATAGGTTAAGAAGCAACATGTGGAATAAGGAATGTGAGACAATAAGGTATGCAGAGCATGTGGTTATTGTCCACAATGGATAAAATTAGAATGAAGGGATGCAAAATGGGGATAAAACAATAAGGGATAGGATAATAGAAACGTGGTTGAGGGTAGAACAATAGGAAGCGCCCGATTATAAGATAAGGGCTGTATCCGAGGATAACACAAGGGCAGGAAGTTGTGAGGTGAGGCGGACCGAAGGGTGAGGACAAGGAGTGTGGATGGTGGATGTACCGAGCCAAGGCCAGTGTACCAAGTGTTATGAATGCGGCATTGTTAAGGCTCACACTGTAAAGTCCGTTCAAAGCCTTTTCCATTCCAATAGACAATAGAGGACTAGGTGGAATACTGTGGTGTGGATTGTTTTATTCTCCTATTGTTCTTTCCTTGTATTGTGATACATTATTCTTCTTTTGTTCAAGTGGCACTCAATCCTTTTTATTGTTCTTTCTTTCCTTTAAATACTAGACTTGCATGTAGAGCCACTTCAGATCTTCGAGTCGAAGTCTGAAGTGAGCCGTGTTTATTGAAACTTGTCTTGACTCTTAACTCACATAAATTTCTAGTATTTTTTTGTGTTTAGGTAGTTACTGCACATACAGAGATCTTCGAGTTGAAGTCTGAATATTTATTTTTTTGTGTTTAGTTTTTAATAGGTTATGGGCCCTGGCCCCAACTAAATCAAATACAAGAAACATACCTCGAAATTTATTCTTAAAAAATGCCAGAATCCTTCAAAGTTCTTCGGTACAATGAATCCAAACGATTAGACGAAAACAGTTCCAATTGGAACTTCTGGAAAGCAAGAATGATTCCTTATTTAAAAGGGGCAAAACTCTGGCCATATGTGTCAGGAACAAAGACCAAACCCACAGATCCAAATGGCTCAATAGAATGGGAAGAAATTGATTCCCAAGCTCTTTCCACAATTCTTATGAATATAGTTCCAAATGCACAAGCAGGACTGAGTTGCGATACATCGAGAGTCATCTGGGACAGTCTCTTGCAAAGATATGCTCAAGCCAATCCCATCGCTCAAAACCTGGCTGAAAATCGACTCTTCTCAAAGAAGTTTGTCGAGGGACAAACAAAAACTCTACCTGCTCATCTGGCTGATCTTCAGAGGCTGAGAGAGAATTGTAGAGGCCTAGGGATTGACATTCCAGACTCTCGTTTCACAGGCATTATCACCTTATCAATGCCGTCGCCCTCCTGGGATGCAGTCTTAGGTTCACTAGGAGGAACATTAGATCCAGTAACAGTAATATCTAGACTACAAACCGAGTGGATGAGGAGACAAGGATATACTTCCACTAACAAAGACTCCAACATGGTCTTCCAGACGAATGGAAGAATGCCAGTCAAATGTGAGAACTGTGGAAAAGAGAGACATACCAAGGCCCAATGTTGGTCTAAAGGAGGCGACAGAGAGGGACAGTTCCCCGACTGGATCAAAGCCAAAAGAGAGCAGAAAGCGGCAAACACAGTTAAAATGGTCACAGACTCACCAATCATATGGGCATATGGTCACAGTAAAAAGCCAGATGTATGGTTCGCAGATTCTGCAGCCACAGTTCACGTTACCTCTGACAGAAACAAGTTCACCACCTATCGAAAATATGACATGAACCGTACAATCAATGCCTTTGGGAAAAATGAAGTGCAAGCCATAGGCGAAGGAGATGTATTAGCAGATGTTGAATACCAAGGAAAAACCACAAGGATTCAACTCATTCAAGTAATGCATGTACCAAGTGCAGATGGCAAAATCCTATCTCTGAAGGTCCTGGATAAAAGAGGTTTTGAATGCAGAATATTCAACGGTTCAGTCAGTATCCTGAAGAATAAGGAAACATTTGTAGAGGCTCCACTTGGAAGCGAACTCTATGAAGTCACGATGAAAGTGATAAAACCACAGAATATGGTCCTGGCAGCTGTAAAAAGAGATGGACCTGCTACAGACTTATATACGTGGCACCGGAGATTGGGACACCTCGGAGACACTGTTATGAAGCAGATGGTCAATAACAATGTTGTCAAAGGCATGATTGTGACGAACAAAGACTTACATGGGATCTGTGAAGACTGCATTTTTGGGAAAATGGATGAAAAACCATTTCCCAACAGAGAAACAAGAGATACTCGCCTTTTTAAAACTTTACATGCAGATCTAATCAGACCAATGACCCCAGAGGCAAGGTGGTCTCATGCCAGATTTTGCTTGGTGATCAATGATGATCACTCAGGTTTCAGTTTTGCATTCAACCTTAGACATAAAAATGATGCGGTGAAGGCAATTATCGACCTGGAAAAGTCAATTGAGACAAAGTTTCAGAAACACATTCATACTCTCAAAACCAACAATGGAGGAGAGTTCATTAATGGTGCATTGACAAACCACTGCCAAAACAGAGGAATAACCATTGTCACTTCTGTTCCCTGAACTCCCGAACAAAACGGTCATGCAGAAAGGAGAAACAGGATAGTAATAGAAGGTGCAAGAACAATGTTAAAGGACTCACCGCTGGGAAAAGACCTCTGGGGTGAAGACATCGCTGCACAGACATATATCCACAACAGATGTCCCACCAGCACATTGTCAGGGAATGTTACTCCCTACAAAAAAGTCTATGGAGGACCACCATCCATAAGTCACCTGAGGGTCTTTGGGTCTAAATGCTTTATTAAAGTACTGGACAAAACATGCACCAAACTTGAAGACAAAGCCAAGGAATGCCGACTGATTAGCTTTGAAGGAGATTCAATCTATGTTGTCATTGACAAGGAAAAGAAAAAGCTAAGGTCAGGCAATGTCATCTTTTTTGAAGGCACATACCACAGAGGTCATACTGGAGAACATCAAGATGAAGCAGGTGCAGAGTTTATGCAACAGACAGAAGTAGAAGAAGACAACAAGGCTGAAAAGGAGACAAAACCTGAAGAGGAACAAATGGCCGATGAAGAAAGAATAAGGAAGAGACGGACCATGACAGAAGTCTGGGGTACAGAGGCATCAAGGAAGTCAGAAAGGATAAAGAATCAACTGACCACAGACCATGTGCTTATCACAGAGCTCGCGAGCGAAGACAATTTGACAAACATCAAGATCCTGCATTCGCATAAGGAAGCTCAAAGATTGCCAGATGCCATGCACTGGAACACCGCGATGGACTATGAATTGTCAAAACTTGAGGAGATGAGCACATGGACTGAAGTTGATGAAAATGACATACCAAGCGGTACTCAGATCCTGCCAGGAATGTGGGTTAACACCGTAAAGAACAACGAGACCAGAGGACTAAAGTATCGTTCGAGATAGGTAGTACGAGGGGATCAACAAACGATGAACATTACACTGAGTGAAACCTTTGCACCGGTCTCTAGAATCTCTTCTCTAAGAATTTTACTCGTGCTCGCAACCCTTAAAGACTTACGCATATTTGCTTGGGGCATTGATTCAACCTATCTTCATGGAAAGATCGATCATGATGTCTATATTCGGCTTCCAGATGGTTACCAAAAGCCTGGGAAAGTTGGTAAGCTGAACAAGCACTATATGGCTTACCGGAGGCAGCATGCGCCTGGCATGAGGACTTTGAGGAAAAACTGAGGTCCCTGGGGTTCACCCCTCTGAGGAGCGATGCTGGCGTGTTTGTAAACAGATCAGCGAACAACTTCACAGAAATTGATACACATGTGGATGACGTTACTGGGATATGTTCAAGCGAGGGGGAGGAACTCAGGTTAAAAACTGGCATCAAAGAGTTCTACAAAATAAAAGAGAAAGATACTTCAAAACCATTCAAAGTTCTAGGGATCCTAGTAACCAGGGATGCTCACCTTGGAACATTGAAGCTTTCTCAACCAGAATATATCGAGACTCTTCTTGAAAGGTTTGGAATGAACGACTGCAACCCCATTGTAACTCCTGTGGACAAAGGTTCTCACCTCCTGAACAAAGAAGATAACCCTTATGAGAATGTCAGAGAATATCAGGCTCTAACTGGATCTCTCATGTACGTGGCAATGTCTACATGCCCAGACATAGCATATATCACACAATTCCTATCCCAATTTAACAAAAATCCATCTCATTTTGACTGGAATGCTGAAAAGCGAGTTCTTTGATATCTAAAAGGCTCAGAAAATAGAGGAATCATGTACAGGCGAGAGCCGGAAGCAGGGGGAGTCGAATGTGATCACGTGACCACATGGGGCTACTGCGATGCAAACTATGCTGAGGACTCCCATGACCGAAAGTCCACAAGCGGTTATGCATTCATGCTTGCTGGAGGTCCAATCACCTGGAAATCAAAGAAACAGAGGTCTGTTACCCTCTCTACTACTGAGGCCGAGTACTATGCAGTAGGAGCAGCATGCCAAGAGGCAATTTGGATTAGACAGATAAGCCAGGAACTTCTCATCTCACTGATTGAACCCACTCTCATTTTATCAGACAACACTGGGGCAGTTTCCTTGTCAGACAACCCTGTCTTTCATAGCCGGTCTAAACATATAGATATCTGGTGGCACTACATGCACGATCTCATCCGGTCCAAACTTGTTCGCACATCACATATCCCAGGTACCCAAAACGGCGCCGACTTCTTCACCAAAGCGCTAAATCGTTTTGAACACGAGAGATGCATCAAACTGTTGGGAATGGACTAGACAGTTTGAACTGAGGGGGAGTGTTAAGTTTCATACCATAAAGTCAGCTCAAAGCCTTTTCCATTCCAATAGACAATAGAGGACTAGGTGGAATACTGTGGTGTGGATTGTTTTATTCTCCTATTGTTCTTTCCTTGTATTGTGATACATTATTCTTCTTTTGTTCAAGTGGCACTCAATCCTTTTTATTGTTCTTTCTTTCCTTTAAATACTAGACTTGCATGTAGAGCCACTTCATATCTTCGAGTCGAAGTCTGAAGTGAGCCGTGTTTATTGAAACTTGTCTTGACTCTTAACTCACATAAATTTCTAGTATTTTTTTGTGTTTAGGTAGTTACTGCGCATACAGAGATCTTCGAGTCAAAGTCTGAATATTTTTTTGTGTTTAGTTTTTAATAGGCATGGGCACTTGGTCGCAGATATAGAATGGTTGCTCGGTCGGCATTGCCGAGTGGACAGTTCTTGGTACGTGTACTTGACAGTATCCCCCCCTTAGCGGCTGAACCCATGAAGCCGGTAACCGGAGATTAAATATTAGAGTTTGGGCCACCTAAACGTGATGTCATGCGAAGGTTTGGGTATAGCACCCAGACATATTCTTCCTCCATTGTCAGAAACCTGCATAACTCGATCGACAAAAGAAAAGATGGGCTACAACACTGACGAGGACAAGAGGCAAATTGCTGAGATAGATATGAAGTGGGTTCGGTGACAGCGTGACCACGAGGCGACGGAAGCTGTGCGAGCTACCAAAGAGGAGGCCAAGGCTGGGGCTGATGGAGAAAAACAGGAGGGAGCTGAGGAGAGATGGAAGGAGGATATGGAGGCCATACAAGAGGCAACCGAAGGGAAGGAGGCGGAGGCGGTTGTGAATAAGGTGGCCAAGAAGGATGCTGTGAGGCAAGCGGTTGTTCCTAACACAGAGGACGCTGCTGGAGACCCAAAGGGGGCTGTCATAGTTACTCAGGCAACAGACATCTCACTGGTGAGCCCGGAGGCTCGTAATACAACTGCCGAGACAGCAAAGTCAGCCAGGGTGGGAAACCCTGAGCAGTTGGTGCACCCAGGGTGGGGAGGTACCAGACGTGACGATGAAGGTCCGGGGTGCCACTGTTGTGGGGGGTTCCAGGACCTCAGTAGTCCTGAGGCTTCCACGCAAGAGGGGTAGGAGTGTGACAGCGGGGCCCAGTTCGGAGCCAGCTGAAAAGGGAAAAAATGAGAGGCCGGCAGGGGCCCAGGTGAGTGGTTTTTTGACTATTGTCTATTATTGCTGATTCTTGTAACTAGCACAATGAGGCCGCTGATGAGTGGGCTCCAATCCTCCATCCACCTTGCAAGGAGTGCAAGAGGTGGGGGCAAGAGTGCAGTGTCCCAGGACCGGGGGCTGCCTGTTGAATGTGCAAAGGGCGCAAGGTACGGTGTAGCTTATCCACCCCACAGGTGTCCAGGGCCAAAAGTCGCCCCATTATTCGGGATTCCAACCAAGAGTCAGCGGTAGAGAGCGAGGAGGGTTCTGAGGGAGACGAGGATGAAGAGGAGGTGTTGGAACCACCAAAGAAAAGGCTGAAGTGGGCCTGCAACATACAACCGAGCAGGAGGACCCAGGTGGTGGAGGTTCCACAGGTTGAACCATCGATCGGGCAGAGGATGGTAGAGCTCTTGGAGGAGCTCCTCAGGAGTAACCACCGGTTGGAGAGGAGCAACCAGCGGGTGGAGAGGGCATTGTTCCTTATCCTGAATTCAGGAGTTTTGGAGAAGCTGAAAGATAGTCAGGAAGTGGATGATGAGGGGGAAAAGGCTGGAGAAGATAAAGGCAAACAGAAGGAGAGGGGTGATGATGATATGGGTGGCAATGAGGATGAGACTTTGAAATAGTTGATAAAGTTTTTTTTTTTTTTTTTTTTTTTTTGAATGAGTGTAAAAAGGAATGAAATATAGGAAAGAAGAGCAAGTTGAATGTACTGAGGTGTTTGGTAGGTTTGGCTGTGGCAGATTGAAGAGGGAATTCGTAATGGAATGTGAGTAGAACTGAGGAAACGGAGGAGTAAAGGATGAGGTGGGGAGTGGGGGAACAGAATAGAGGGGGTTTGTGGGAGAAGGATGTCTTTAGGAGGGGAGTTTGCGCAGTTTGAAAGATTTCTAGCTGGTTGCCACCCCCCCTTTTTAGGTAGACGTCCCACCATCTACGAAAGGTGTCAGCCTTTAGCTGAGAAGAATGGAGGAGGATCGTAAAGGCATATGATGCACGTATATGGAGTGAATGAACAGGAATGGATGGGGGCAGATGGAAAAGACCTTGGCCGAACGTGCCAAGTGACAACGCTGACCGAGAGGTCCCAGCCAAAAACTTGCCAGCTGTTCTGGTATACAAGCATGCACAAGGCAGTTGCATTGAGTAGGGCTATTGGCAAAGCTTCCAGCGATGGAACAGGATCCTGGGTGAGGCTTTTGGAACAGTGGCAAGTGCCGCCTGGATGGAGGCCATCGGGATGCACCTAAAAATGTTAGTGGCTTGATGGATTATAATACTGCCCAATACCCTGTTAATCAACAGATTATAGCAGGTGAGCAAGTTGTGCCCGAATATTGCTGACTGACGGATCTAGTGACATGACTGACGGATGGGTGGACTGAATTTGTCCGGACAGAAGATCTAGTGACATGTCTATTGTTCAGTAATAACCGAATTTTTTGCAGTACTGGATCAGAGATTTCAAATGGAAATGAAGTAAAAAAAAAGGTGGTTGTTGAAAAAGTGCTGATTCTATCAGGCATGTAAGATGGTTTGCTGAAAATGTTTGGTACCCAAGGCAGATGACGGGACAAAATAGAAATGAGGAGGAGAGGAAGACGTAGCAGCATTGATCTGAGCCTCACTACTGGCATCTGCTGAGTTGATGCAACTCTCGGTATGCTCAGAGGCCAGTCGGATGGCGACTTAGTCCTTGGTTGCTGATGCTGAATTTTCAGCTTTAGCGTCCATAGTACCAGTTGCCTGGGGGACGGGGTCGGGGGTAGTAGTTTCACAGGTTTTGGTTGTTTTGGGGCACCCGGCAATTTTGTGATTTTTTGTGCCACAAAAAAGACACAGGTTGTTGATTATGCGTCTCTGTCGTTCGATTGGGAGGAGCTTGCCATTCTTGCCGAAGTTTTTGGTGTACTCAGATTGATTTGGCTGGGATTTTTTACTGCTCTCATTTCTGGACATGTTTGTGTTGCTGCTATTATTTCGTGAGGTCATAATCGTAAGTAAGGCACGGAAAGTAGTGTGATTCTGGGTATACTGTCAGGCTTCGGTTACTGACAGACTTTAGTACTGCCAAGGGGTGTTGTTGAAAGGTCGGGCAGACTATGGCCAAGTCCTGCAGGCCAAGAGTAGTGGCGTTGGCTTCAACATACTCGTGCATTGTGCCCTACTTGCCATGCGTGCCACCTATTTGCAACAGACAGATACTCGGGAGGATGCTGATGATGCTGGCCTGAGTCGAGGACTTTAACAGAGGAGAAGAAGGTAGAAGGGCCTAAGCCTAGTCGATACCCAGAATGAGGAAATATGTACATGCATGTACTTATATAGGTTAAGAAGCAACATGTGGAATAAGGAGTGTGAGACAACAAGGTATGCAGAGCATGTGGTTATTGTCCACAACAGATAAAATTAGAATGAAGGGATGCAAAACGGGGATAAAACAATAAGGGATAGGATAATAGGAATGTGGTCGAGGGTAGAACAATAGGAAGTGACCGATTATAAGATAAGGGCTGTACCCGAGGATAATACAAGGGCAGGAAGTTGTGAGGTGAGGCGGACCGAAGGGTGAGGACAAGGAGTGTGGATGGTGGATGTACCGAGCCGAGGCTGGTGTACCAAGTGTTATGAATGTGGCGTGGGCACTTGGTCGCAGATATAGAATGGTTGCTCGGTCAGCATTGCCAAGTGGATGGTTCTCGGTACGTGTACTTGACATAGTTCCTCATTCTGAATATCAACTTGGCACTTCTTGCCTTCCCTCATCCTCCTGTCTAAAGTCCTCACTCAGGCCAATACTCTTGGCACTATCCCAAGTTCCTCTTCCTTCTAAAATTAGTGGCATGCACAGAAAGTAGGTTGTACTGCATGAGTACATTGAAGCCAAGCCACTCCAATCGGTCTACTGGACTTGGCCGATTCCCTGCCAGCATTGTGAAGTTGGTACTATTGCACTAGTACTCAGCCCACATAACATTGGCATTCTTGGTGCCTGACTGTTAAATCCACATGTCAGCGCTTAGTTAGAGACTTCCGGAAGGGTTTTTGGAGGGTTCTGAATGGTCTCTGAAGGGGGAAATTGTATTCCAAGGGTGGGGGCTAAGGGTTGGAATCAGGATCAGGATTGGAGTGGATGGAAGCTGGGAATGCCGGGGGTCTTGGGACTGTTCACGGTATAGGGTGGTACGGGTGGTTCGAGGTCGCAGGGACTTGGCTTCAACTTATGTGTTACGCCCTCCTCAATCATCTGTCCCTAATTTTGGAAAGTCGGAAAGTTTACCGGAACTTAATTGGAAACTACGACGCAGTATTAAGTCGATATTCGTACTGGCAAATAGTCCAGTCGACTGGTGACTTATATACATGTATCTAGTTCTTGTACTATCTTTTACCGAGTAAAGACAAGGGGGGAAGAGAGTACAAGGGGCAATATAAAATGAAGAACAAGGAGTGAGGTACGCGATGATCCTGCACATTGTCTATCAAAAGAGTGGAACCTTGACTTCAGAGTCTTCGGAGGTTTGGAAGCACAGAACCTCGGAATGATGTATCGGACATCCGGAAATCAGTTATTTCAGTCTTGAGTGATCGGAAAGGTCCCGGAAATGGCGCAGGTGGTTGTGGGGTTTAATGTGGGTTTGTTTGGCAGCATGGGCCATAACATTGACAGATGCTAATAAACTATTATTCCTACATGTAATTGACAAGGTACCTAGGTGCCAAGGCCCTCTCTAAAAAATTCTTTTTGGACAACAACCCAGACTGGCATTTACTTGCTATCATCTTATCAGAGAACTTGATTAGGCTTTATTCACACCAAAGTTTTGTCATGCTTCTTGGGTTAAATCATCAATGGTTCCAAAACATTGATGTATCCTGATACCCAACAGAGTTTGTAGGGTGCATATGTACATCTCACCCCTGAGAGACCAATCTCAATATATTTATTTTTTTTCTATCAATTTCGGTTTCATCTGGTGTGCAATTTGATTCTGAATTTTTTGAATATTATTTTGTATTTTTACCCTCAATATTGAGGGAGTTATTCTATATTCTGTACACTACTCATGCGTGCTTACACATGCACTATACGACATGTGTGGCCAGCTCCCTGGGAAGGGACTGGGAGGTTGGCTTCATACTAAAGAGGTGGTATAGGGGCTGGCTCAGGCTTATATGTAAGTGAAACAACACTCATGTATGCTCTCCTCCTCAGTGGTTGACAACACTAAGGAGGTGAGCCAACTGTATTAATATATGTAGATTTATGACTGAATTTTCTTTTATTGACTTTGTAGTTAAATCTCTTAGATTACTATATAAACTCTCTAACCTACTGCACAAGTTGCTCATATTCCTACACGGTTATAGGCCCTGGGGACATAACAGAAAATTTCCTTGACCATGGGAAGACTAGCTACAGATGGATCTAATTGGTCTCTGTGGAGAGCTCAACTCATGAGTTATTTTGAGTCCAAAAATCTATTGAAACATATTGAAGGCAAAGCTGACCGACCACCTGATCCTCCCACTTTTCCCAAAGCACATGTCCTCACAGATGATAAGGAAGCTAAGGTAGAGAAGGCTGAGGAGAGACTTGAAAAGTGGCTGGCCAGAGAAGGGCTTGTCAAGACTCAAATATTGGCATCTGTGTCAGAGTCACTAGCTTTAATACTAGAGAAGAAGAAGAATGCAAAAGACATCTGAGACACTCTGGTAACTGAAATGATGAAAAAAACAAAGATGGTTGTCACCAGTATCCAGAGACAACTCTGGAACATGAAATGCTTGGAGGATGATGATCTCAGGGAGCACCTTGATAAGGCTCAAGATCTCTTTGCAAGACTCAATGATATGGGAGCCAAGATCTCTGATGGAGAGTTCCTCAATATATTATTAGCCTCACTGCCACCCTCCTACAAATCAGTCATGAATGCCCTCATGACATCTCTTGAAGAAGTCGGAAAGCCATTGGACCCGGACAATATTATTCAGATCCTCAAATCTCAATATGATAGGAAAAGGACACTGTCCATTACTCAAGAGGATCAAGGGTTTGTAGGTACATCAGATAAAAAGCTGCATACATGCACCAACTACAAAAAGCCAGGACATACTGCTGAAATGTGTAGGAGCATCTTGTGCTTCCTTAGATTGGTCATGGTGAATATGGCCCATTCCGAGTGATCTTGGTAGCTTAAGATCACATCGACCATGTGTCAGATTGCTCCTCCTTTGTTTGGGATACCATCAACATTGTACACTGGTGCGGGCCGAGTCAACGGGCACAAGGTCAATCTTTCCATGACAGCAAACTCTCAGTCTATGAACAGTCTGGTGGCTCCGCTATCTAGTAGGGCAGTTACACCTTTGACTTCAGCTGTGTTGGTAGTCTGTATCTCTACCTTGAGGTTCAGTGAATTCAGTGAAGGGGTGGAGGCCACCATGTATTGTTTCAGGAGACTACATTCCCAATGTTTTAACCTAAGGAGAGGGGGTAGTGGTTTCGGTGAAGTTGGCTCAGGAGTGTCTTTATCACTTGCAGCTGAGGCACCATTGTCTGAATACTGGGTTGTATTCTCTGTATCAGAGTCTATAGACAGAGCGGCAAAACGATTAAACAAGGGCAGCAAGGGCACATCCTTCACTCGCTGCCTTGGGTAAAATTCCCCTTTGGCCTCATCAGTATCTCGAAGGTCCACAGCCACCATCCAGTACTCTAGCATCTCTTCATGCTCCTCTGCCATCATGAAACCCACATTGTATGCCTGGGGGCAGTCTTGGGAAAAGTGGCCAGCCTTGCCGTATCATCAGCATGTAAGGGGCAGTGGATACTGCCGTCTGGTTGTGTCAACATCCATCAGCGTGGGCCTGGAAGACGGAATTGGGGGAAGGGGGCTAGACGATGTCCTAGGAGGTATAGGTGCAGCTTGTCTAGTTGGGGGTTTGACAAGCCTTTGGCTAGGCTGTGGCATGGGGGCATGTGATGATGGGAATCGGGGCCCCTGGAAGGCCTCATTTGCTACATGTGTGAGGGCTACCGCCCATGCAGCGGTGTACCACACCAAGATATCATTATCTTTTGGCCTCCCATCTAGCATCAGCATGATATGGCTCTGAATAATGGGGTCGAGGCCTCACTGGAACTTTATGATGATGGACCTCCCATCCGTATATTTGGCCTTTTCAACTAGGTCCTTGAATTGGTCGATATACTCATTGACCAAACGCTTGCCCTGATGGTACTGATATGGCTCTAATTGATTCACTGTGTTGGTAGCTTCATGCAGGGGGTAGAAGTGTTGCCAAAGGGCTTCCATGAAGGCCTTCCAGTTGGCATAGAGTGGTCTGCCTGTTTTTGCTTTGTGGTTGAACACTCGGCCAGAAAAGGTCACGGCCCTCCCAGTCTTCATAAAGGACAGTGCCCAGAGGATTTGAGACTGTTCATCAGGGAAATCGGTGGCACAGATGCCAAGGTATAGGGTGCAGGACTGCATGAATCCTCAGCCATGTGCATGGTTGCCATTGAACTTGGAGGGCTTAGCAGGCTCCACCATCCATTTCATGGGCTGCCGACCATGGGTCGGGAGACCTGCTACTAGGTTTGTAGTGGTCGCCTGTAGCACATTCAGCCTTGTCTCCAGATCCTGCTTTTCTCTTCTCTCTCTCAGTAACTCTTGTTCTATACCAACCAGTCAGTCCAATAATTCCTGGGCTGACAGTATATCTATAACAGGTAGAGTGTTTTTCTTTTGTAAGTGAATGAGAGGGGGCTGCCGCTGTCACTGCTTCCGAAGAGATTCAATTTGGGGTCGCACGATGGGGAAGCCAGTACTCGTAGGAGAGAGTTTTCTACTGTAAGGGCAACCTAAGCAGGCATTCTACCCTCGGGTGGTGCACTGGTGAAGGGGGATCCAAAGCTTTAGTATGGTACCTAATACATGGTGACTAGCCTACCTGGCAAAGGGGGATCCAAAGAGAAAACTCTAGGGAACCCTTTGCCCACTAGTTACTATATATAAGCACTGTCACTATGGCGCTTTGCACTCAGGCCGGCATCTTCAGCATCCCCCTGAGTATCTGTTTGTTACAAATACAGTGGCACGCACGGCAAGTAGGGCGCAACGCACGAGTACGTTGAAGCCAACGCCACTACTCTTGGCCTGCAGGACTTGGCCATAGTCCGCCCGACCTTTTCGACAACACCCTTTCGGCAGTCCCGAAGTCCGTCAGAATCCGGCTCCTGACAATGCTCCGGCTCCTCATGCGACGGAGGATCGGATGGAATTGGATCCAGGCATGGTGGAAGTGACACCTAAGGCAGGGCGGTCCGTTAATCCAGTTGGTCCGGTGTCGGGGGCGAGTGAGGAAGGGAAGGGCAAGGGGGTGGACTTGTTCCATCATTACGATCCTTCCGATCCCGATATGAATCATTCTCTGATCTACGGCGATGACTAGTTTGTTCATAATTGTTTGAAGAATATCATTAATGATTCGTGGTGGTCATAGCAGTCGAGGCGGTCTTGGTCGTGGTTGTCGTGGTTTTGTCACTAGGACTGGGTTGGAAAAAACTCGGGGGTGTCCTGCAAAAATGCGAGTTTTGGTAGTAACCGGGTCAGGGTATTTCCTTTAGTGAATTTATTATGTTATCAACAAGGGCTGTCGGGAATCATGATCGGGGGTTCCCCTGACAACACCCTATGAGATGGTTCACCACCAAAAGCCTAATTTGCAAGATGCTCATGAATGGGGGACAGACATCTATGTGAAAATAAAACAAGACAATAAATTGCTACCTAGAGCCAAGAAAGCTAAGTGGATTGGCCATTCTGCACAAAGTGATGGCCACTGCATATACTGGCCAAATAGTTGGTGGGTATCTATTGAGTGTAATATTATATTTGAGGGGACAAAAACTCCTTCAATTGCTCCTATTATACCTACTGATGACCACCTAATTTCCACACCAAGAACCATATAATATCAGCCAAAACCACCTGCACTGGCACTTATCAAAGTGCTGGTATCACACGTGACCTTCAGCTGGGTGAGAGCTGCATTGAAGAAATAATTGAGTGCACACCAGAAAGAGATCTAGAAAATATACAACCAAGTCAAATAGACATAAGTGACCAAAAGAAGCTCCTCTACTCAGAAGAAGTGAGAGAATTTGTTTATTACATGAAAAAGCTTCAAGGGCCGGCTCAGGAGATAGATATTATGCTAGAGAAGCCACACACACATATTTAACCACCCTCGCTTGCACAGACATTGAGGATGATATACTTAATGATATCGCATGTCATTCAAATTTAAATATTGAAGAGAACAAGAAGAATACATGTGACTAACCTAGCAATAAGCACCGAACCAATAAGTGCTGAAGAAAATGATTATGTGTACATATCAAGTGATCTACAGTTGCTAATGACCACTAAAGATGCCCTTTACAACTCTACATGGAAAACTGCCATGGATATGGAGATCGGATCACAAATTGACAAAGTGTTTTGGAACCTGCTTTGGTGTGAACCAAGGCAAGTCAAGTTCTCCAACAAGATGCAGGAGGACAACAAAATACACTTGCACTGGCTATTTTTATGGAGAACCCAATTAAGAGATTATACTCTGGAGATTCACGTAATCCATTATCACAAGAGTATTGCAATAAAGATTTAATGAGATCTCACATAGCTGTGCAAAATGTCTTTATTGATTCTGATCCGGTGTTAAATCCGCATGTCGGCGCTTAGCTAGAGACTTCCAGAAGGATTTTCGGAGGGTTCCGAATGGTTTCCAAAGGGGGGGGGATCGTATTCCAGGGGCAAAGGGACTAAGGGTTGGACTCGGGATCGGGATCAGAATGGGACGGAAGTTGGGAATGCCATGGGTCTTGGGACTGTTCACGGTACAGGGGGATATGAGTGGTTCGAGGTCGCAGGGACTTGGCTTCAACTTATGTGTTGCACCCTCCTCAATTGTCTGTCCCTAATTTCGGAGAGTCCGAAAGTTTACCGGAACTTAATCGGAAACTACGATGCAGAATTAAGTCAATATTTGCACTGGCAAATAGTCCAGTCGACTGGTGACTTATATACATGTATCTAGTCTTGTACTATCTTTACCGAGTAAAGACAAGGGGGGAAGAGAGTACAAGGGGCAATATAAAACAAAGAACAAGGGAGTGAGGTACGCGATGATCCTGTGTGTCATTTATCAAAGGAGTGGAACCTTGACTTTGGAATCTTCGGAGGTTTGGAACCTCGGAATGATGCATCAGAATGTCAGAAATTGGTTATTCAGACTTTGAGCAGTCAGAAAGGTCCCGGAAAAGGTGTGAGTGGTTGTGGGGGCTGGTATGGGTTTATTGAGAGTATGGGCCATAACATCTGGGTCATTTGTCCAAAGAGAATATTTAAGGGGGGTCTTGTCAGGTATCCTGTTCATTACATATAGAATTAATAGTTTAATAATGTTAAACTATTAGTTCTAGACTGGTTTAGGTTTATTTCCACTTTTCTATTTTTTATCTGACTTTAGTTTTTAAAGAGGTAGCCTGCCACTTCGGTAGTAAGGTTAAGAAGGTTCACTCTTCAGAACAAACCTTATTCAACGGGTCTTTGGACCCGTTGTTGAGTGTGGCTTCCAGTCTTTGGACCAGTTACCTAAGCAGACTTCGGTCCACTTATGAGAGTGCTGCTGGCACTTGTTTAATCCTGTGGATTAAGATAGGTGAAAATGATTGTTATTTTACACTACATAACTAGCTTCTTTTATACTAATTATAAGCTAATTATGTAATCTCCCGATAAGGCAATACCTTGATGAAGCTTGTAGAGGTGTTTGGAAAGTATTGGAATGCTTTGGAAGCCTGAGGAGTCATTGTGTCACCATTGTATCTACTTTTACAATAAAGAAATATAATATTTCCATGACTGGTACTATTATGCACTATGTGTGTTATTGCAGCTAGAAATGATTGGATGATACATCAAATGGACGTGGATGTTGCATATCTAAATGCACCCCTTGAAGAACCTATCTATATGTGCAAGCCATCAGGTTATTTCAAAGAAAAACATGATAATGTATTATTGCTAAATAAATGCATATATGGGCTCAAACAATCAGGTAGAGAATGGTATAAGTGTCTATCAAATGCCCTATATTCTATTGGATTTACAAAATCAGCCTCAGATGCTACTGTATTCTATAGACATGGGCCGAATGACTATACGATCATTGGAGCCACTGTAGATGATCTTACTATAATGGTTATGGACGATACTATTTTGCAGGGCATCAAAGAAGATCTCGAAAATATCTTCAAGATGAAAGACCTAGGAGAAATCCATTGGCTTCTAAATCTGAAGATCAAGCAGGATAGATTGGCTGGCACAATTTGCTTCTCACAAGAGGCATATATAGATAGGATACTTGATCGATTTAACCTACAAGACGCAAAGATGCATATGACTCCTCTAGATCCTACAACCAAACTATCTAAAGAACAATGCCCGACAACTGATTCCAAGAAGAAAAACATGGAGAAAATTCCATACTGGCAGGCTATAGGTTCACTCATGTGGGCAGCAGTAGCTACCCAACCAGATATTTTGTTTGCAGTTTCATTGCTATCACAATTCTTAGAAAATCCAGGGATTGCTCACTGGAATACAGTTAAAAGAGTGTTTGAATATTTGAAAGGGACAAAAGAGAAAAAGTTAGTCTACTTGCTCTGAATTTTATGAACCAAATAAAAATCTATAAAATCTGAGAATATTCTCACAGATACCCCTGCATCTCAGCTTAGGAAGGAGCCGAGATGGCATTGTAGGATACTCTGATGCTGACTGGGCCTCATAAGATCACCGGCACTCTATATTGGCCTACATCTTTCAAATCGACTCAGGGAGCATCTCATAGAGCTGTCAGAAGCAGACAATCATAACCCTCTTGTCTACTGAGGCTGTGTTAAGTCCGCATGTCAGGCGCTTAGCTAATACTTCCGAAAGGGGTTATCTGGATTAGTGTAGAGGTCCATGAAGGGGCCAAAGGCCGAGAACGGAGGTCGGGAATGGACCACGGATGGAGATGGGGGCGCCAGGAGCTTAGGGTTGGTCATGGATTGGTTCTATCCAGTCACTAAGGTGTTCGAGGTCGAAGGGACTTGGCTTCAACTTATGTGTTGCACCCTCCTCGATCGTCTGTCCCTAATTTCAGAAAGGAGACGGGAGTTTACTGGAAATGAATCGGAAACTAGAGGGTAGACTAAGTCGATATTCGTACTGGCAAACAGTCCAGTTGACTGGGAGACTGTCAAGCCCGTAACACCGAGCACCGACTCACTTGGGAATACTGACCAACCGGCCCTTACCCACATCATCTTGCACTACCGCATGGCCTTGGCTTGGTATACCCGGTACATCGTATGGACCACTCCTCTCGTCTATCCCTTTTCATTGTTCCTTCACCCCCTATCCACTCCTTAACCCGTTTCCCCAAACAACATAACGGCCACTCATTGTCCTGGCCACTGCCATTGTTTTATCTTGGGCCGTCCTCTATTGTTCTATTCTTGCCCACCATTTCATTATCTTATTCTCAGCCATACTCCATTATTCTAATTTCGCTTACATTCCTTATTCTATTTCTGATCACTGTGGACAATGCCTCCATGTGGTTACCTCATACCTTATTGTCTCCATTCCTTATGCCACCCTGTTCCACATCTTGCTTCTTAACTATATAAGTAGCGGGATGTATGTAGATAGTTCCTCACTCAGAATATCAATTGATTTGCACCCCTTTTGTCTGCTTCCTATCCCTAAAGTCCTTCGCTCAAGCCGACACCCTCGGCATCCTCTCGAGGCTCCTCTCACTGTCCAAACTAGTGGCATGCATGGAACAGCAGGGTGCAACGCATGAGCACGTTGAAGCCTAGCCACTCCGAAACGGTTTGCAAGACTTAACCGATATCTCGGCGTCACTGAATCTTGACAGTATATTCTGAGTGATACTGCTTTCGGTGCCACCTCCGTTCTTACGATCATGCCCCCACGTACTAGATCCACAGCCCATATGGATGACAATCGACTCACCCCCACAGTAAATCAACAAAGGGAGCACGAAGCCTCTGGTACCCCACCCCTTCTCATTGGTTATACATCGCCAACAATAGAAATATGGTGTCTCGCCTCCCCCTTCGAGCAAGAACCACGCATCGAGGAGGTGGTTGACGATGAAATCAAATATGAAGATTATGATAATGACGATCAAGCACCCCATCCGGCAGAGGATGAACCCGGTTCAGTACACTATGACACAGATGCTGAAACTGAGGAACAACCTCAGCACCCCCAACAGGCAAACACGCCTGAACCTCCCTGTACACCCCGTCAGCCTGTGGTCACACCTCCGCAACCTGTGGCTGCACCCCCTCCATCTGTGGCTATACCGCCGCAGGCCAGGCAAGCTCCCCGAGCCCGACCAGCCCCACAGCCCAGGCAAGCTCCACAAGCCGGGCCATTTCCTAGGGCCAGGGCTCCTGTGAACCCGGCCAACAATCAGGACCTTCTGAATGCCATTCTCGAACTCGGCAGGACCACTCGGAACCACCGACAAGACGGTCAAGCCGCCAGAATCCAAGAACCAGAACCCTTCGATGGAACCGACCCAAAGAAATTAAAGGGTTTCATCTTCCTCTGCAGAATGAATTTCTGCACCCAGCCTAACTCGTTCCCTGACGATAGGCAAAAAGTCAATTACATGGTCTCCTACCTGAAAGGAACAGCTCTGGAATGTTTCGAGTCATACCTGACAGGTAATCCCAATACAGAACCCCATTGGACCAGCAACCTGGAGCTCTTCATTGACGAATTACAGATCAACTTCGGCTCTTGGGACGAATGGGCCGATGCTGAGACGGCCCTCGAAAAGCTAACCATGCAGGACAACCACAAAGCCACTCGGTTCTTTGTGGAATTTTACAGGCTCGCGGCGTTTGTCAACTATAACGACAACACCCTCCTCCGCAAGGCATACACGGCACTGCTGAAGCGCATCAAAGACGGTCTCATCCATTTCGACAAACCCCGCACACTCGACGAACTCCGAAACTGTGTTCAAAGGATCAACATGAGGTATTGGGAATGAAAAGCTGAACAGTCTGCGGAGGGCAGCAATGAGCCAAAGAAAGATATCAGATCGGACAAGCCTCGCAACAGATCCACCTCAGACAACCGCAAGCAACATAATAGCAACGATAACAGCAGCAAGGACGCGTCCAAGAAAAAGGACGGGAAAACGCCTGACCCACCCGAGTATACCAAGACCCTTGGAAAGGATGGCAAACTTCTCCCGACCGAACGCCAAAGACGCATGGACCACAACCTGTGTCTCCTCTGTGCCACCAGTGATCACAAAGTTGCCAAATGCCCAAAGGCAACCAAAGCCCGCGCGACCACCACTTCCGACTCCGTCTCACAGGCATCTGATGCTGAGGACTCAGCGATGGCAACCGAAGACTAGTCCGCCACCCGCCAGCCTCTGAGCACACCAAGAGTTGCATTGACTCGGCAGATGCTAGTAGTGAGGTGTAGATCAATGCTCCTATGCCCCAAATTCTTGTTTTAAACCCTTCAGTCATTATTCATTTATAGCTAGACTCTTATGTTATTCCACCTTAAAATTCGTTGATCCAGTACTGCTAAATTTGGTTGTTACTGAATACATAGACATGTCACTAGATACTCCGATAGGAAAACCCATCCACTCATCCGTTATCATGTCACTAGATCCGTCAGTCAGCAATATTCGGTCACAACTCGCTCACCCACTATAATCCATTGATTACCAGGGTATTGGGCAGTATTATGCTCCGTCACACCACTAATGCCTTTAGGTGCATCCGATGGCCTCGGTCCAGTTGGCACATGCCACTGCTCCAAAAGCCTCACCCAGGATCCTGTTCCGTCGCCGGAAACTCTGCCAAAGGGTTTCTAGCTCAGGCCTCTCGGTCAGCAACGCCATTTGGCACGTTCGGCCAAGGTCTTCTCCATCCGTCCTCATCCGTTCCCACTTATCCGATTCGCATAATTGCATGCTTACACCTTGTAGACGATGGGACGTCTACCTAAACAGGGGGGGTAGCAACCAAGCAACGATACGAACCTCTCCTCCCGGGAAAATTCCCCCTCCATTCACTCTTTATCCTGACCTTAATTCCTACCCATCCCGACACGCTATTCCTGACACCATTAATCCCTCCGTCCAACCCGACCGAATCTGCCGAAGACGAACATTGGCACATTCACTTTGTTTCTTCTGCTCACATACTTCTATTTCCTTCCTTACCCCTTCTTTAAAAAGAAAAAATAAACACAATTTATTAATCAGTCATCTTTCAAAGTTTCATCTATCACCATCTCCTCATCCTGCTCCTTGCCCTTGTCCTCCCCTTTCTCCTCACCCTCATCATCCTTTAATTGATCCTCACCTTGATCCTCACCACCCAACTCCTCCGCAACAACCGGTATCACCGGCACTGCTGACTCCCCGCGCAGGACCAGGCTCTCATGCAAGAGGACCATCGTACGGCCCGTGGGCCTCACCACTTCCACTGTCATTTCACGCCCGCTCGGCTGTATGGCCACCGGCCATTCGCTCGGTCGCATCATGACAGCCCTTCTCGGCCTCTTGATTGGTCGCTCCTCTTCCGTCTCCTCCCCCCCACTCTCTTACTCACTCTCACTCTCCGACTCTACCTCTTCCCGACTCCTCACCTTGTGCTGCCAAGGCGCCGCCAAGCTACATTTTACCCGGCGCATGTTGCAGCACCCGCACGCCGCTCCCACATTTCTAATGGAGCAGGATTCTCCACGTTCCCTGCAATGGTCACAAGGAGGGCGAAGAGAGGGCGACCACTCCCGGGTTGGCTTCCTTTTGAACTGAGAAAAATAAGTAAAAAAAAAAAATACAAAAAAAAAAAAAAAAAGAATGGACCCTGCGTACCTGGGTCCCCCTCGGCTTACCTCTCCTACTCAGTCCTGCATCCACGTCCACACCCCTCTTACGCATTGTCATCTTTGGCACATCTGGGCTTTTGGGATCTTCGACAGCTTTGACACCCGTGTTCTCGAGTGCCTTGACCCGCCCTGCAAGGTCCTGGCTGACCACCATGCTCCCTTTCTCCTCAGGAGCCTGAGTCACTGCCCGCTGGGCCAAATGAACTTGCTTTTACTCGGCTGCCTGGGCAATCTCCCGAGCCAGACAAGCAGCCTTGGTTGCTGCCTCAAACGCCACCTTAAACGCCACCTTAGCGGCTTTTTCTGCCTGTTCTGCCTCCACTTTTGCCTTTTCGGCAGCCTCCTCGTCTGCCTTCAGTTGAGCTGTGGCGGCCCCCAGCCGCCTTCTCTTGCTCCCGTTGATGCTGTCATTCAAGCCGGTTCTTCTCAAATTGTTCCTTTTCATCATCGGTTATGGCACCCATTTCTTGCCCTGATCCTTTGATGGGAGTAAAGAACAAGGCTGATGAGAAGCCTGGGAATTTTCCCAAACAAAACCGTGACATCACGCTGACACCCGGAACTCTATTTTTAACTCCGCTTACCGGCTTCATGGGTTCAGCTGCTAGAGGGGGGATACTGTCAAGCCCATAACACTGAGCACCGACTCACTCGGGAATACCGACCAACCGGCCCTTACCCACATCATCTCGCACTACCGCACGGCCTCGGCTCGGTACACCCGGTACATCGTATGGACCACTCCTCTTGTCTATCCCTTTTCATTGTTCCTTCACCCCCTATCCACTCCTTAACCCGTTTCCCCGAACAACATGACGGCCACTCATTGTCCTGGCCACTGCCATTGTTTTATCTTGGGCCATCCTCTATTGTTCTATTCTCGCCCACCATTTCATTATCTTATTCTCAGCCATACTCCATTATTCTAATTTCGCTTACATTCCTTATTCTATTTCTGATCACTGTGGACAATGCCTCCATGTGGTTACCTCATACCTTATTGTCTCCATTCCTTATGCCACCCTGTTCCACATCTTGCTTCTTAACTATATAAGTAGCGGGATGTATGTAGATAGTTCCTCACTCAGAATATCGATTGATTCGCACCCCTTTTGTCCGCTTCCTATCCCTAAAGTCCTTCGCTCAAGCCGACACCCTCGGCATCCTCTCGAGGCTCCTCTCACTGTCCAAACTAGTGGCACACATGGAACAGCAGGGTACAATGCACGAGCACGTTGAAGCCTAGCCACTCTGAAATGGTTTGCAAGACTTAACCGATATCTCGGCGTCACCGAATCTTGACAGAGACTATATACATGCAACTATCCTTGTACTATCTTTGCCGGTCATAAAACAAGGAGAAAGGGAGTACAAGGGGTCAATATAAAGGAGAAAACAAGGGAGTGAGGTACGTGATGGTCCTGCGTGTCATCTATCAAAGGAATGGAACCTTGATTTCGGAGTCTTCGGAGGTTCGGAAGCGCAGAACCTTGGAATGATGTATCAGACATCCGGAAATCGGTTATTCAGGCTTTGAGCAGTTGGAAAGGTCCCGGAAATGGTGTGGGTGGTTGTGGGGGCTGGTATGGTTTTATTGAGAGTATGGGCCATAACAGGCTGAGTTTATCGCATTAACTCATGCCACCAAAGAGGCTATATGGCTGAAGCAATTTATTACTGAAGTTTTCCAGCCTATTAAACACCCAATTAATATCTATGCTGACAACCAATCAGCTATTACTATAGCCTATGGTAATCAGCAATACTCAAGGACCAAACATTTTGATATTCAACTCTACTTCATCTGGGACATGATCGAAGGGAAGAAAATCCAAATCGAATAACTACCACTGATCAAATGGTCACAGACATCCTCATGAATAGAGAATGGCACAGGTCACCCACAGGTCAAATGTGGGTGACCTGCACCTGACCCATGAGAAACCCAAACTCGTCAACCCATGGGTTTTTTCCCACAGGTCGATGGGTCTCGGGTGTGTGCCACACCCGCATGCAATACATTGCATACATGGCGGCGCATGCATGTACGGGCATTGCATACATCATGTTCATCATGGCACGTACACATACATTGTGTACGTTGCATACATAGCGGTGCATGTGTGTACAGGCATTGCATACATCGCGTTCGTCATGGCGCATGTGCATACATCGCATACGCACATGTGCATACGGGCATTGCATATGTCGCATTTGTCACGGCACATGTGCATACATCATGTACGTTGCATTTGTCATGGCGCATGTGCATACATCGCATACGTGGCATATGTGGTGGCACATGCATGTACAGGCATTGTGTACATTGCGTTTGTCATGGTGTGTGCACGTATGTTGTGTACATCACATTCATAGTATCATGTGTGCATATGGCATGTATGTCGTGTTTGGGGCATCGTGTTTGTGTCGGCATGTGCACATATGTGTAAGTCATGTTTGTGTCGGAGTTGATGCCCTGGGTTGGGCCCAGGTCACGGGTGCTTGTGGCTTGACCCACACCCACACCCAAGGACACCCGACCTGGTGACCCATGTGGGTTGGCCTGACCCATGCATTTCCCTACTCATGAAGGGTCTACTAGGACCCAGAGTGAAGATTCTCACCAAAAAACTCAGCATATATTAAGCTTGAGGGGGCATGTAGGGTACATATGTGCATCTCACCCCTGAGAGACCAATCTCAATATATTTATTTTTTCTATTGATTTCTGTTTCATCTTGTGTGCAATTTGATTCTGAATTTTTGAAATATTATTTTGTATTTTTACCCTCAATATTGAGGGAGTTATTCTATATTCTGTACATTACTCATGTATGCTTATAAACACACTATATGATGTGTGTGGCCGGCTCCCTAGGAAGGGACCGGGAGGTTGGCTTCATACTGAAGAGGTGGTATAGGGGCTGGCTCAGGCTTATATGCAGGTGAAACAACACTCCCATATGCTTTCCTCCTCAGTGGTTGACAACACTGAGGTGAGCCAACTGTATTAATATAGGTAGATTTATGACTGAATTTTCTTTTATTGACTCTAGTTAAATCTCTTAGGTATTTTTCTAAATAAATATTTAGTGGTTGACAACACTGTGGAGTTAAATCTCTTAAGGTAGAAGACAAACAGTTTCCATGACATTATGTTACTGTGACTGTGTCACAGTCACAGCGCAAAAATTTTCATTGTCCAAAAAATTTTTTGGAAAAAAAAAAAACATTCTGCTATAGAAGATGGCAATTTTTTTTGGAAAAAATGATTGTACTATACTGTACAAAATGAGCCTTGTCCAACTCAGCTAGAATAGTATCTGGCATGTTGCCAGATCCTTGTGCAAAATGGTGGATATGACACTTGAGTCACATGACCTTAGTGGAATCATATGTCATCTACCTTATCTGTGGGAATGTCTTTCTATATATGGAATAGTTCCTTATATGGGTGCTTATGTCAGTGCAAAAATTTCGTGACTAAAAATTTTTTTACAGTGTCAGACTGCTTAAAAATGTAATTATGAATTTTGGGAAGATGTTTGAAATTTTGGATATACTACATTTGCAATAGTGATTTTTTTCAAAAAGTAAAACCAAGACCATGTACATATAGTTCTATGCCATTGATCTGTGGTCTCAGAATATTTTTTTTGTCAATGTTGCCAAATCCTTGTGCAAAATGGTGGAATGTGACATTTGAGTCATGTGACTATAGCTGAAACCGTTTGTCTTCAACCTTAGATTGCTATATAAACTCTCTAACCTACTACACAAGTTGCTCATATTCCTACAGAGTTACCCTATAAGGAGCATAGTAATGGGTTAGATATCAGAAATAGAACGACAGAATGGAATTGTGAATAAGGAAAGTGGAGCCAAACATATAAGGAAATATAAAAAGTCATAATGGCAAAGTGGTCAATAGAAATATTGAAAATAGATATACAAGCATGTGGAGGACAGACCTAATAAGTGGAGTATAATTGAATGTTGCATGTGATGCCAAGATGGAATAGGCTGAATACATGAGGTATACTGAATTGAAGGGTGATGGAGTTTATGGTTGAAAAGTGTTATGGCTTGTGCCCCCCCCAATAAACCTATTTTAGTCTTCCCAACCTTCCACACCCTTTCTGGGAGTTTTCCAACCTCCAAACCCAGAACAGGACTCTCAACCACCCTCACACGATTCCACCACAATAATCCAAAACTTCTGCAATCCCAACCCTCTGCGATTCTGTGGCCAAGGTTTCACTCTCCAGATAGGTGACTCACAAGATCACTATGTACCTTGCTCCCTTGTTTTCATGTTTCTATTAATCCCTTGTATTTTCCTCCTCCCCTTGTCTTTTGACCAGACCATAGGTAATACAAGGAGTAGCTACATGTATATAACCCCCCAGTTGACTGGACTATTTGCTAGTATGAATATCAACTTAATTTGTATCCTAAGTTCTGATTCAGTTCCAGCACTTTTCTGACTTTCCGAAATTAGGGACAGACAATCGAGGAGGGAACAACACATAAGTTAAAGCCAAGTCCCTCTGACTTCGAACACCTGAACAACTAGGCATACTAACTCATACTGCGATTGACCTTCACCCTAAGTCCCGGGCACTTCCTGTCCACTTCCTGTCCTTTCTGCTATCTGAGAATCCAACCCTTGACCCTCTACAACTCTGGAATCTCAACCCCCTCCACAGAACCCTTTGGAAACCTACAAAACCCTTCTGAAAGTATTTTCTTAAGCACCTGACATGTGGATTTAACAAAAAGGCAAATTTGGGCTGAATTAGGCTGAATGCAACTGGTTTAAATAGTTGGGAATAACAGCATAGTAGATCCTAATAGTACCCATCCCTTATTGGCTGAGTCCCATGAGGCCACAGAAATGAAGTTGTAGACAGAGGCCATATTGGGATTTGAATATGCAAGGGTGTATAATAATAGCTGTTAGAAGTTGTTGGAGGGTAATCATTATTGACATTATAAAACCATTTCTACATCAACCCAGCCTATGTCCAGAAGCTCATGGGCTTCTATGCTTAGCCCATCACTACCTATCTCCAAGATGGTGAATGTTGCAAACCCCACTGACTTCCCTACACCATCAATGTCAATGATCAAAAATGCAAAGGCACCACTTGAAGCAGTGGTGCAAGGTACCATTGATATATGAGAGCCATGGGTTGAAGGTTTGCACTTGAAAAGTGTAAAGGTGAGTAATCTTTGTTCCTCAGCATTTGTCCTTTTGCTAACAACTTTTGTAGTACACCCACCTCGAGATGCATAACAACAAGGGTGATTTCCATGCAGTATACTACCCAAATGAGAGGCTGGGCAAGGCTAATGACCAAATGCCCTGGCTAGGAGGCAGAAAGGCAGAAGAGGCTTGTCATCATTGCATCAAATGTGGCAATGCTTGCTTTCAGAAGGACTTGGGCTTAGGAGGATGTGTTTGGTATGGTGAGAGGGGAGTGGGTTGTAAGGTAGCGGACAAACGGTTTCTGCTAAGGTCACGTGATGTGACAGTCATGGTCACAAATGCAAAAAATTTTGTTGTCGCAAAAAAAAATTGAAAAAAAAAGTATTCTGCTATAGAGGATGGCATGTTTTTTGGAAATAATGATTTAGCTACACTATATAATATCAGCCTTGTCCAACTCAGCTAGAATAGTATCTGGCAATGTATGGTGACCTCAGTATTTTCAACTGGCCCAAGCTGCTTGACTACCTGTGAGGCCTTTCTGATATGCATCCATAAACCGTAATGATCTTGTGGAGAATCTGAAAGAAACAAGTGTCAATGACTGAATAAAACAGTATACAAATGCAATGGGAGTATAACAGATAAGTGGATAAGTGAGATAAGTGCATGACATACCTTCTCATTGAATCCAAAGGCACAGCATTCAGAGCAAGAATAACATTTCTTTCAAGATCAGCTTCTGATGATGATGCAGGAAACTCCTGGTACACCCTCTTAGCAAATCCCCAGCATTGTTCAATGAAGCTGACCTCACAATGGAATTTTGGATAGAAAATCATCTGGTACCCACGTGATTCAACAAGCTCCTCAAGTTTGGATTTCTGCCCAACAAAATCTGGTTCATTGAATAGAACCCGATGGCAACAGCAGTTGGTTTGCCCAGGTACACACTTGAACTGTTGGCATTGTGCCAATAAGTGTGTGGGATCTGGCAAATGTGCTCCATGATCAATACTTTCTTGGATAATTATGCGCATGCCTTTGAACAAACCAGCCTGTGGATGGCCAATTAGAAAATACAATGATTGTGGGGTGTCATCAAGAAATCACCCATCCTGCATTGGGACTTTGTGCACTGTGCCATTGGGACCTTTGACACTGCACAGGAAGTTGGAGGCTGCATCCTTAGGAGGTTTGACAGGCATGTGCTTGGCTGAAAGTACATTTAAGCGACGTGCTGTGTGAGTTTTGGCATTATCATAAAAAAACACATGTGTGTTGTCATGGTAATCCTTATCAAGATTGTCCATAGCTTGATTTGCCTGTTTAAGGATTGCATCATTGGTGAAGTAACCATTGGGATTCTTTCCTGCTTTGAACATAACCCTAGTCCTATCATTGCTGAAAATCATTCATAAGCTTGTGGTTTTCTTTGCAATATTGCTTGCAACTGGCTCACCTATTTTTTGCTTGCAACCAGCCATAGTCTGGTGATACATAATCTGCGACCATTTGTGATGGCCCTTCACCTTTTGCATATGGTTTTGCACTCTCACTTGAGTGAACCCAGCATAAAACACAATGATCATGTGCGTAAAAGGTTAATTCATCATGCACCCAGGTTACAACAGGCTTATCCAGGCCTTTGGCTGCCTTCCAATCAGTTTCAAGTGTGCTATCCTTGGTCCATTGGTGCATATGGGGTCAGATGGAGGCCACAAATCGGAGAAAGATATTTTGTCGGTAAGCAACAACATCTTCACGCTCATGGCCACCCTTATATTGACCTTTTGGCTCTTTCTTCCAATGGTAATCCATTTTGGCCATCCACCTGCATGCTGTTCATTCAGAAATCGACTTTTTCAAGTTAAGCCTCTCCTTCATTTCTGGTGTATGAAGGAACTGAACCACATCCATGGCACAGAAATATTTGCCTTTTGATTGCAGGTGCAAACAGATTTCTTGTGCCAAATCTTCATCCTCCAGAATTGTTGAATTGAAATGCCCATATTTATGTTTTGGTAGGTTTGTTGGATCAATGATAGAATTGTGTGTCCAGTCATGTAGCCGTCTTGCCATCCATTCTGGATTCTTGCCTGCAATGCTTGCTGCTTGCTTGGATGCTGCAATCCATCCTTGGTATCCATTAAAGCGATAAATGCGGAGGAAGATAGCCATTAGCTCGAGGCATGTGCGAAGTGTGTAATCAAAGCCTGGGTCTGTATAGCCATCACCTGCCTTCCTTTCTGGTCGCAGAATTTGCTTAAGATCTGAAATTCATAGGTTGACAAGGTTAGGATTTGGTGGTGGTGTGGGTGATGGTCGTGATGGAGTCCATTCTGGGATAGTTTTAACATTGTCCTGAACAATCTCAGGAATGTCACCTAGGTTATCCTCCTCTCGCTCTGGCCCATTAACTTGGGTAACTATGGGTATGTCATCTTCTTCCTCATCTGTGGTCTCCAATATTATACTCCCTTGATCTGAATCTGAATCTATTTTGACTTCCTTGAGAGCAGGTGGCTGCTTTGATGACATGTCACCAAGAAGGACATGTATATCACCAAAGCCTCCATTCTGCATTTTTGCTGTCCAGTCCCGTTGTTTCTTTTTATTGTGCTGTTGTGTCCTTATGGATTGGACTGTGCCTTTTTTTTTGTATGGTCCCTGTTGCTTAGTTTTGTCACTGCTTTGTGATCCAAATAATTTTGCCAATTGTTTTTTCCCTTTTGCAAGCCACTTCTCAAGGCCATTGAGGTCATCCACCGGGACATCATTGTCTACTGACAGCTGGGACAAAGTAGATGCTGATGAACTTGGGCTTTGTGAGAAATATCCACTGAATGATAGGCTTTCAGATCCCTCCCTATTTGAATCAGGTTGTGCAAATTTCTGCTTCCGTAGGGAAATTCTTGTCAACAATTCATCCTGAACAGATTAAAGGGTTAAACCTTGATGGCATGGGTCCCAAGATTAGATACTGTCCAGCTTCTCTTGAGTTTAGGCATCTTCTAGTAGATTTTTGACAGCAACAGACACCGGGGACTGTCACTATTACTGGTGGGAAAGACTTTCTATATATGGAATATTCCCTAATATAGGTGATTACATCAGCGCAAAAATTTTGTGACCAAAAATTTTTTGACAGTGTCAGACTGCTTAAAAAATGTGTTTATGAATTTTGAGAAGATGTTTGAAAGTTTGGATATACTACACTTGCAATAGTGATTCTTTTCAAAAATTAAAACCAACAATATGTACATATAGTTCTATGCCATTGATCTGTGGTCTCAGAATAATTTTTTTGTTCATGCTGCCAGATCCTTGTGCAAAATGGTGAGCATGACACTTGAGTCACATGACCTTAGTGGAAACCGTTTGTCCGCTACCTTACCATAAATGTGCAAGGGAGGGGAATGAATAAGCAGAAAGGTGACCAGGGTAAGAAGAAGGAAAGAAATCCTGAGGTGGTCAAGGACCCAAGGCCAATGAAAAAGGTGAGGGAGGAAGCACCTGAAGAAACCTTAGTGAGTGATCATGAGGCACGTCCATCCAAAAAGTCAAGGATGGAGCCTCCATCCAAGGCATGTACACCACTATTCCTTTCAGAGCCACCAACTCCCCAGCCTCCACAGTCATCACCATCACCACTACCTTCTCCATCACTGTCTCATGCACAGTGGTCTTTTCTCCAATACTCTCTGCTCCCATACTGCCTTGTCCTATCCCCTCACTACCCATCTTTCTAGCCATCCAGTCTCCTATGCCTCCTTCACTGCCTACCCCACTGATTGTCCTACCACTGCCTGTAACCCCTTTATCTCCTCTCCCTTCATCCATCATAAACTTCACAGTCACCATTCAAGAGTGGACATGGTTAGTTGACTTGCTTCATTAGGAGATTGTTGACCATCATTGGGAATTTATCAGGGCATGATCTGTTTTCCAGACCAAACCAAAACTGAAGAGCAGAGGGCAAAGGGGTATGGACCAAGGGGACCAATGAGCCAAGGAAGAGATGGGCTTGAGACATGCTTTCCTCAAGTCAGCCAAACCAACCATAGTCTCACATAATGCTGAGCTGAGATACCAACAATGTAGGCTGGCTACTGGGGGTCTGGGTTTGCATACTCTAGGGCCCAATTGGGGGGTAAGGTATGTTGAGGAAGCAAGGCATGGGCAAAGGGTATATAGGGTATGGACTCACTGATAAGGGACCTTAAGATTTCCTCTTAGGATTTCCTCCTTGTCAGCTCTGTGTGACAAACCACAGGCACCACAGGAGTTGCCCTCACAATTACAATCACATAATCATATGTATATGGTCTATTCTGGAATCCATTCCCATCTGATTCCATCCTGATTCTTCATCTCCACCATGTCATGTGCATCCAGTGAATCAGAATCTTCTGACTCTTTGTCTACTGCTATAGCAACATTATCATTCACCACCAAGTCTAAGAAAAGCTGGGGGAAGAAACAGTTCAAGTCTGAAGAGCTGAAGCGAAAGTAAGTTAACTATATGTATTAAATATCTATCTAACTCATGGCATATGGCAGGAATGATGAGAACAATCACCAACTTGAGCCTTTTGTAGTAGTGGCTTGATGGATCACATTTACAAATGATCCCTTTATCTCTATACATGATGTACTCATGGTTGGAATCCAGGGACATGGTGGTCAAGCTGTGACCAAACAAATGGATAAGTAAGTGAATATGCACCACCTTATCTTATCTACTGATCATGGGAAGGGATTGTTTTGGAACCGTAAGCTGGTAACCTAAGAACCATGACAAAACTTTGGTGTAAAGAAAGTCTAATCAAGTTCTCTGACAAGATAACAGCAAGCTAATGCTTGTCTGGGTTGATGTCCAAAAAGAATTGTTTAGAGGGGGCCTTGGCAGGTGACTTGTCAATTATGTGTAGGAATAATAGTTTATGTTCGTGAACTATTATTCTACCCTTGCCTAGGATTATTTCCACAGATGTTCTATAAAATCTAGTTTAGTTCTTTTATGGTGTTTTTACGTACCTTTTATATTTTGGCCAAGAAACCTTCTACCACATAGAAGGGTTGAGATTTATTCCACGAACAAACCTCTGTTGATAAGTCTTAGTAGTTGGTGACCTACTTAAGAGAGTGCTGGTAGCACTAGATAATCTGGCGGATTATAGGTGAAGATAAGATTGATTACTTTTATGCTACAGAACTAGTCTCTATATATACTAATTCTAAGCTGATTATTTAACTCCTGAATAAGGCAAGACCTTCTAGAAATTAGTGAGAAGCTTACAGAAAGGGATGGAAGGTCCTGTAATCTCCTGGAAGTCACAGTGTCACCCTTGTAGTGTTATATCCGTGATATAACTCCAATATCTCAGACATCTGACATAGGGCGCTACGAATGAACCCTACTCCAAACCAAGTCTGAACCTACATTGCCACCTCCGAGTCCGACCAGCATGGTTAGCCTTGGACCTCGGACATCTTCCTTTTTCATAAAACAATAGTCTTATTGTAACACCAATGTATATTTCTCTTGTACTCTGTTTTCGTTCATCTTATTGTTCTCTTGATCATTCCTAATTAGTTACAATAAGAATTACATGTATAAATACCTCCAGACTTCTGTACTATACCTTAGTTTGAATATCGACTTGTATTCCCACTCACTCTTGAACTCCAAAAGCTTATCTTCTCCGAACCTTTGAAATAAAGGACAAATGATTGAGGAGGGCGCAACATTAAAGTTGAAGCCAAGTCCTTACGACTCCGAACACACAACTCGGACCGACCTACGTCAGCTCAGACCTGACGCAAACTTGGACCATAACAGTATATTTGAACTCATACTCCTGATCATCTATGAGATGCAGCAAATGAATCAGAGCCGTTCAAAGACTTATGGAAGCTTTGGTATGCTGCACATCCCTGACCCCAAACTTACCTGCTGTAGAACCCGACGTCCATACGCTACCAAACCCTCCACCAGCCCCAGACCCACCATCTGAACACTCGTCAAACCCCCTCCTAGAAAACCCAATGCCACCCTTGGACAACGCCAATGCTGAAGCCAACTTGGCCGAAGCCATCACCATGTTAGCCAAACATCTGTCCGGCTCAAAGAAATCATCAGCTCGGACCAAGATTCGAGACCCTGACCCCTTCAATGGCTCCGACGCCAAGAAACTACAACCGTTCCTGGTGCAGTGCACCTTAAACTTTCGAGACCATCCTGATGCCTTTGACTCTGACAGTGCCAAAGTAACCTATGTACTATCATACCTAACTGGCACTGCCTTGGACTACTTTGAACCTGGTCTCTCCTCCAAAGAAGACCCTTACTGGCTCAACAATTACCAGGAATTCATCTCTGAACTCAAAGCCAACTTCGGCCCCCACGATCCAGAAGGAGAGGCCGAAGCTGACCTTGAAGCCCTCCAAATGCGCGACAACCAACGCATCACAAAGTACGTGGTGGAATTCAACAGGCTCGCCGTTCACATTCAGTTGGGAGACTCTGCACTCCGTCGCCAATACTACAATGGCCTACCCAATAGGATCAAAGACAAAATTGCCATTGAGCTTCATGCCAATATACCGCCCATCCAAATACGATTGGACAACACACATCACAGGGAAATTCTCTTCCTTGCCACACTCCTAGAGACACACCCACTTCATGGCCCAATTCACAAAAGCACAAAGTGCCTCCCATGCCGACACCCATCTACCATACACAATCTGCTCCACCATTACAACATTTGCCCTAACACCATCGAAACTATCAATCCTACACATCACCACCCTGGCTGGTGACCTGAATTTACATCACACATCGCAGAAAATAAGGATGATGCAAAAGCCACTATCCATATTAGGATGGACGACATTCAAATATTTTCAGATGGCTCTGGATACAAGGACAATATAGGGGCTGCCGCCATCATCCCTGAATCTGATAAACACCTGAAGCATCGCCTGGGAAAGAAAACAAGACACACAGTCTTTGAAAGTGAACTGGTTGGTATACTGCTAGCATTGGAGCTTGTTGGTCAACACAATGAGGCAAAAACAGTACTAATTGCCCTAGACAACCAATCTGTGATCACAGCCCTCTGTGAAAACTGGGCACAGCCAGCACAGTACCTTTTGGATGAAATCCACAAGACCATTCACCTCTTGAAGAAAAGATGGTGTACCCTCCACATACACCTAGAATGGATCCCTGGTCATGAAGGCATATGAGGCAATGAGAGGGCTGACACTTTAGCAAAGGAGGTAGCTGAAGGACCCTGCTCATTACTGGCCATGCTTCCAAGACTCCTGCAACACAAGCTGCCTGCCAGCATATCTGCTATCAAGGCTCATTGGAAAACTACAATACTTCCTAGATGGCGATCAATTTGGTCAAAATCACCCAGATTTGATAAAATTTCAATGATCGATGCCAAATTACCATATTGGTGCCTATACAAGACACTGAGCCAGCCCCTCCACCATGCTATCAGCATTATTGTCCAGCTCAGAACAGGACATGTTGCACTCAATGCATTTCTCAAGAAAATCAAGGCAACAGATAGTACACTCTACAGCTGTCAGGCTCTGGAAATGCCGAGGAGTGGCCAAGTCTTGCAGGCTGGGAATAGTGGCATGGCTTCAATGTGCTCGTGTGTTGCGCCCTACTTCCCATGCGTGCCACTGATTTGGGACAGAGGGATACCTGGGAGAGTGCCGAGAATGTTGGCCCAGGTAAAGGACTTGGGACAGGAGGAGAGAGGACAAGAAGGCGTAAACCTAGTTGATTTCCAGAACGAAGAACCATCTACATACATTGGCTACTTATATAGGCTAATAAGTGAGATGTGGAACAGAGTGGCACAAGGAATGGAGAACAATAAGGTATGAAGAATCATGTGGAGGTATTGTCCACAATGATCAAGAATAGAACAAGGAATGTGGATGATAATAGAACAATAAAGTATGGCCTAGGACAAAAGAGTGAGTGAGAATAGGACAATGGGAGTGGCCAAAACATAAAACAATAGGGCCACTGCTGAGTGACAACAAAGAGTGAATGTCCTGAGGGTAAACAGGCAAGGGGAAGGACAGGGAAAGAAGGGGAATGAAGGAATGACAAAGGATAGAGGGGACAGGATGAGGAAAGTGAACCAAATGATGAGCCAAATGTACCAGACCGAGACCATGTACTGGCGAGGGATGACTTGTCACTGGTATGTGGGACTAAAAGGCAAGGGTTGTTTGGTCGGTACTACCGAGTGAACTGGAGCTTGGTATCAGGGGCTTGACAACAGCACCTACTACCAGCCTGAAATGGTGTCCCATTACCTGGTCCATCGTGTCAAATACAAAAGCCAATGACACACTCTGTTAAAAAAAGCAGACAAAGTATCACAGTCTATCCCCAGACTACTTAGTGACCCGAAAATAATACCACACACCCTACAGTTTATACAGGCCAGCAGGTGTTTTAAGGAATACTCAGATATAGCACCACAGCAGTAACTACAAACAACCTCCCTCTGGCTCTTGCATCCAGCCAGACTCCACCCCCCAACTATGGATACGTAGTACCCCATGCACCTCCCCAGCCATCACTCCAGTCAAACTGCAAAGCTAGACCCATTTCCAACTGCGACACCTGTCCTACATGTTTCATACCCTTCCTCGATGATATGCCCAATCCTTAGCTATCCATCCCTCATTTTCACTTTCACTTCCTTGTGTTACAGATGTTGGTGATGTGGGGAGTTTTGACTGCCGCTGGGTAACCAGCGGTGGGATCCCTATGCAGCAAGAGAGAAAAGTCTATTGATGCAACCATCCAAAAGGGCGTTAGGTTTAGAACCATATTACCAGCCCCGAGCATCTGCACACACAAGGCCTTTCTTCCCTTACTTGGACAATTTTCATTATTACAACCTTTACTTATTAGGGCAGGCATGTATCTATATATACAGTAGTTTACAGTATACCATAAGCGCTGAGTGCTTCGAGCACTCTAATTGATAGTCTCTCTCTCTCTCTCTCTCTCTCTCTCTTATACTCTAGATATTATATCCTGGTCCCCTCCATAAATCAGGACCCCTGAAAATAAGGGAGGAGGTTTGCTAGGAAATCTAAACAAATTTGGGGTGGGATTTTCACATAGGTCTGTCCTAGTCCGAACATTTTCCAACCCACCCACACCTATGTCTGGTAGGTGTCTGAACTTCTATGAGCTCTGCCAATGTTTTCTATCCTGGTTGTGAGCACTTGAAAAAGTAAACAGAGGGAGTTGGCAACTGGTTCCCTGGTGCTGTCACAATAGGTACATACATGAGTTATGAGATGATAAAGTAATATTAGGAATTGGCCTATGGCTAGAAAATATTCAGTCATGACACAAACCCCCAAATGTCTACCCAACTCTCAAAAATTCTGGTTGACCAAGAAGGCCAACCTCTGCTCACGATGGTCAGAATCATGCCCAACCAAGAGAGAGAGAGAGAGATTCAGTTATAGTGCTCGAAGTGCAAGCACTTATGGTACACTCTAACTACAAAACAAAAGTACTGCATGAGAGATAGTTATCTACTAGGAACTGTGGCAGATAGAATACGTGATATGAGGAGTTATGACAACTGGGTTTTGTGAGTGTAGGGGAAAATGAGACCCCATTCATTTCTGTGGTATGCCAGCAAGTTGCCAGAACATCACAGATGGCTCATGTCCAGTCCAAAATGGGTGGGCCAGGATTGGCAGTGCAAAGGGTATTTTGGTCAATGTGTTTTTCAGAAACATCCAGTGATTGGGTTTGTCACATTTTTCTTCATTGGGGCAAAGGCAATCTTGTGTTATATGTTTGCCTGAGCATTGTCCACAAGATGTTGTCCTCTTGCAGAGCCATGCAAAGTGACCAAATCAATGACAATTATAGCATTGTGGTGGGTGACATAAGAATTTGGTTGTCAGGTAGAGGTGACCCCGGAATGCAATGTGGTGGCTGATGCAGCTATTGGCAACTTGAGAATCTATAAAGAAGAGAACCATAGACATATGAGTTTTAGTTTGCTGATTTTCCATGGGAAAGAGAGGAGTTCAATCTGTTGGAGTGTCGAGGGGAGAGTGATGATGTGGTCGTTCTGGTTGATGAGAGAGATAATATCACAGGTGTCTTGTGAGGTGTCAAATGTAGTAGGAATACTATGAATGATGACTGGGAAGGTCTTTTGGGCAACAGAGAGCTGATCAGAGAGTTTAGAGAGCCAGTAGTGCACTGTGGAGGCAAGATATATTTGTTCAGCTTCACTGCAAGTAGTGAGCCAAATATCCCCACTGTGGTGTCAACCTACAGTACAGATTCATGGTGAGATGTTCTCTATGTCCTCATTCCTGTCTGCATCTGGTGTGTATGATCTTGTTTCAAACCAGCAATCAGCATCTTCAATGACTCTGGCAATTTCCTCTCCTATCTCCTCATCAGACAGGTCTGAGAGCACCAGATTGTTGCGATCAGATTGCACAAGTATGAGGTCAAATCACATATCATGGAATGGTGTTTTAGGAGTTGGCTGTGGGGCTGGAAGAGTGGGTGAGGTAAGGACGGCTGCATAGGTGTATTTCTCAGTGGGTTGCATGGTGTTTAGAAGGCCTAAGTGGGTGGAGATAGCATCCAGATGCTTATATACTTTGGTTAATTATAGGTCATGTGAATCTATGAGTGTCAATTGGGCTGTGGAAATGAGGTTACAGCTTTGGTGCAGGGCATCAAGAGAGATTGTCACTGTTTTAGCAGTCTTGGTCTTAGGGAGAGCGATTCTGTATATCAGAGTACTAAGTTGTTTGAGTATGGTAGCTAATGATGTTGCAGTAGGCTGTCCTGGGAGTTCAATGGGTAGTGGTGGTGGTTGGACCGTGGGAGCCATCCTATGTTCAACCAAGAAAAGAACATCCCAAAGGAATTTGAACACTATTGGGAATATTGCAAGTTCACACCACAACATGTCATGTGACATGTCTGCATTACATAAGTTATGCTGTAGCTAAAATTTTCCCTCATTGAATTATAACCATCACTCACATTTTGAACTGTATGCTTCAGGAGAAATTTAACATAATTCAACCACACCCATATCAGATGACTTGAGTGTACTGACTCATCCTCTTACTCACCTTCTTGACAATAGCAAAACCATATCTTATCTGAATTACCCCTGTTATGTCTGAAGACTGTGATCCAACATTTACTGCCCCTACCAATGGGAACTATGCAGAATGGGAGATACATATAGAAGCAGACTTGGTGGAATGAGAATTTTGGTGTCAGGAAGGCCATTGTGGAGTATGAGATGAAGATGAGGCAGACCAGGGCCAGGATGATCAAGAGGGTCATGGCCAGTCAGTTGCCCCATATAAAGGATCTTGACCCATCTGGGGAGAACTACGGTGCATCTATCAGGCTACAGGCTTTGGTTTGAAGCTGGCTATGTGGCATGCATTCATTGATGCAAGGATGAAGGCTAACAAGTCTCAGGAGGTTGTGGAAACTATAGCATTGTGGTTTGGCAGGGTGAAAGGCATGTGTTTTGGACTAGAGGCCATTGGAGTAGATGTGACCGATGATGTTATCCTCATGCTCACAAATGGACTACCTACAGTCTACAACCAAATCATCATCATGTTAGATGCCACTCATCCAGAAGATATCACACTCAAGAACATTATTACTCAGCTTGAAAATGAAGAACAATGACAGGAGATTGAGATTGTCAAAAGGGAAGATGAAAAGGTCAAACTTGGAGAATCCACACTTTGCCAAGAAAGGACATGCATGTATATACTTCCTCATTCTGGGTATCGACTAGGCTTATGCCCCTTGTCTTCTCTTTCCTCTGTAAAGTCTTCTACTTGGGCCAGCACTTTCGGCACTCCCTGAGTACCTCCTCTGTCCCAAATTGGTGGCATGCACGGCAAGTAGGGTGCAATGCATAAGTACATTGAAGCCAAAGCCACTACTCCAGCCTGCAGGACTTGGCCATTACTCGCCTGCATCTTCAGCATTACCAAAGCTTGAAAAAGTTACACTGTAGCTAAGATTTTACCTCATCAAATTATAACTATCACTTGCATTTGTTAAATCCACATGTCGGGCGCTTAGCTAGAGGCTTCCATATTCCAGAGATTGAGGGACTAGAGGTCACGGGTTCACGGTCAGAATCGGAAAGGGGCAGAAAGATGGGAAGTGCCAGGGGGTCTAGGACTGTTCACAGTATTAGGTGGTTTGAGTGGTTTGAGGTTGCAGAGACTTGGCTTCAACTTATGTGTTGCACCCTCCTCAATCATCTGTCCCTAATTTTGGAAAGTCAGAAAGTTTACTGGAACTGAATCGGAAACTATGACACAGAATTAAGTCAATATTCGTACTGGCAAATGGTCCAGTTGACTGGTGACTTATATACATGTATCTAGTCCTTGTACTAATTTTGCTGAGTAAAGACAAGGGGGGGGGAAGGAGTACAAGGGGCAATACAGAACAAAGAACAAGGGAGTGAGGTATGCGATGATCCTACACATCGTTTATCAAAGGAGTGGAACCTTGGCTTCAGAATCTTCAGAGGTTTGGGGACGTGGAACCTTGGGTTGATACAATGGAATTTAGAAAGCGGTTGTTCAGGCTTTGATTGGTCAGAAAGGTCCCGGAAATGGTATGTGTGGTTGTGGGGATTAATGTGGGTTTATTGGTGGCATGGGCTATAACAGTGTTTCAAACTGTGTGCTTCAGGGGAAATTCAACAGAACACATCATACCTTCCAGAGATATACCAATTTCCTCTCTTCTCGATACCTATCTCCCCCACAAAGGAGGAACAAAAAGTGTGAGGTATGCATGACTCTTGCATGCTCTCACCTCTAGTTGGACAACTTGTATTGTATTGTCTTTACATGGAACTATATGTAGAAACCAGGTAGAGAGAGGCCCAGGCAGATTTTTATATTTTTTCTTTCTGTCTAAACAAATTTGGCCCCTTTGGGATAGGTCTGTCTGGGTCAAAACCTTTTCCCTGGCCCCCAAATTCCACATCTGAACTTTTTGCCATTTGAGCTCATTTGAGCCCAGCAAACCTCCTCCCTTATTTTCAGGGGTCCTTATAGATCTCAGGCATCCAAGATTCTATTTATACCCCTTTCACACCTTGAACCATGTCCAAGGAACAAGTCCATTACCAAGGTCATTGCACCAATACCAAGGCTAAAAAGTGACCCCTACAGTACTGAATGAATACTGAGAAGGTGGGATGCTGAGACTTGTATATTTTGTTGAGTGCAGTGGAGTAAAAGAGTGACAAAATGAGCCTGTGTCTGAAGTGATGGACCTGCCATAATCCAATCCTTGACATGCTGAGGTATATCATGAGTACAATGAGCAGCAATATGACCTGAATGACCATGACAATGATAATGGCCTTTATTAGTCAGATCATACAAATGATAAACTTTTTGATCTTCCTGAGAACTATGTCCAGATAAGATATCTGAAACATAACCACTAACAACTTTCCATCCTCTACCTCATCCAGATTGAGCAGTGAGGGTGAAAAAAAGAGGCTCAGATTCGATAATAATGGAGGAAGTCAAAATTGACTTGACATTGGCAAGAGTTGATAGAAGTGCATGGTATGATAAGAGGAGGAATGAAGGAGGACATCCATGGTCTCTGTGTCATCAATAATGCAGCTAAGACTCTTGAGTGTCTGATGGGTAGTCTCAACAGCATAAAGGTAGATATTGATGTAACAATAGATAGACTATATGACAATGTTTCTCAGTGTTTGCGCGATGTCAAACCACTATAATATTTACCTATACGACAATGTTTCTGTAGCGTACAGGTAAGCTAAATATAATATGAAAGTTAGACTAAGTCTTACCTCAGTGTTTGCGCAATGTCAAACCACCGAGGGAAACTATTCATACACTGTAACTACTTATAATATCTGAAGACAATAAACCAAATAAAAATGGAATAAAAAGAATGTCTTGCAGTTGCGTGAGACTTAAAATGGCCAATGATGGCCTTGCTTACTAATCGAGGGTTTCGGGCACGGTGGTTTGCTTTTCCAACACTCCCCCTCAAACCGTTGATAGCCCAAGTTCAACAGCAAAATGCTTCACTTTCATAGATGGCAAGGTGTTAAGTCCGCGTGTCAGGCGCTTAGCTAGTACTTCCGAAGGGGCTTCCCGAGTTAG
>QLPG01051185.1:0-12344 GCA_003314385.1 Gomphus sp. MG54 | reverse complement strand
TTTTAGCTAAGTCAGACAAGGCTGATGTTATATATAATGTATCTCAATTATTATTTCCAAAAAAAATTGCCATCCTCTATAGCAGAATACTTTTTTTTTCAATTTTTTTTTTCGACAGCAAAAATTTTTGCGTTTGTGACCGTGACGGTCACATCACGTGACCTTAGCGGAAACCGTTTGTCCCCTACCTTACATATATTACAAGTACTATAGAAGCATTTCTTTATTCTTGTCAAGTACACACTACTGAGCTTCGGTTCACTTGGTCATAGCAGCTGAACATCTTACCATCTAATCCCATATACAAGTGACAAGTCATTATTCACTAGTATGTTGGTCTTGGCTCAGTACATTTGGTTCATACTTGGTCTATCCCATCTTCTATCCCCTTCTGTTCCCACTGATTCTTTTATGCATTTCATTTCACTTCACTTTGGTATGTTTGCTTATGCTCAGTTATACTTGACCATTGTTTATATCTTGTTTCCATGTATTTTTATTCTGCATACATTTCTTATGTTACCCTGTTGCATATCATGGTCATCCGTCCCCATTTTCTTTGACTATAAAGGTAGTGTAATTTGATGTATGTATTCTTTGTTTAGAAGATGAACAAAGGCTGGTATATCTTCACATTTGGACCGAAATTCTCAGTACCCTCCTGAACCCCCTTACAAAATCTAGTGGCCTCACAGAGAGAGGGTACAATGCGCGAGTAGGTTAAAGCCTGCCACATCTGCTTGGCTCACTGGACCGAGCTGAACAATGTCTGCATCACACAATGTCGGCACTTCAGTACTTAACAATTCTGATAATTACTTAAATTTGTTTGTAGCCTTCAAAAAGAATTATACTAGTCTTACAACGTATCAAAGGTCATACCTGGTTCAGGTATTTGGCTAATGTGTCTAAGTACCAGATCACATAATTTGGAAGAGCAGGCACAAGTAAGCGCTGAAAACCAATGCAAATATATAAGTTGAGAAATGAGAGCATATAGACTTTAGGCATTTGTACATGTACCACCACCAGCTACCACCAGCTACCCAATCCTGATTACTAAGTCTTCTGATGACAAAACATTCATACGGAAGCGCATGGTTGAACATGAGTCCAAACAGACTAATGTGTGAGAGAATCTGATAAGCAGAAGGCAGTGGAGCAGAAAGCTTGCAAGGAGGTGGATCGGAGATGCAAGGAGGAGAGTGTGCCAAGAGGTGCAATGGAAAGCATGGGAGGAGGCTACCTGTAGGAAGGTGATGGTGGAGGAGGCTATGGATGAGAGCGGAGAGGGCAGCAGTGGAGGAGGTGACAAAACAATTAGTGGAGAAGTGGCAGACCACGGAGGGAAAATCTGTGACAGGGGCTGGAAAGCCCAATTCCCATCCATGCACCTGTATATGCCGCCAGTAGCAGAAACTCTACTGCTTGAGACTACCTGGAATGCTTCCGACAAGGGGGGCGTAAGATGGGCCCACAAACGGAAGAAGGGTGGGAGGAGAAGCGGAGGGCAGAAGAGAAGGGTGAGGCAAGTGTGGAGGAGGAGACCGGGCATTCCGATGGCCGAGCCAGCAAGGCTTTGAAAAACAAGCTCCTTGAATGACTTGCCAGGGAGCTAATAGCGGCTGGAGATTGGGGGAAGAACGGATATTCCAAGCAGAGCAGGATTTGTCGGCGGTTCTTGTCGGGATGTCGTAGATCATGTAGAAGTTGCGTAGAGTGGGGAACCCCGTGGAGAAGGGGCTCTTCAAGCTGCAGAAGCCTGGAGCACCGACCTCGGAGGTGTCGTTCCAAGTATGTGAAGATGAAGAAGTGAAAAAGGAAGTGGAAAAGACTGGAGGAGCAGAGGAAACAGCACAAACTCTGAGGGAGGAGTGAATAGAGAAACAAAATAAAAAATTTAATCTCGTCTGTCGACATTACAGTACCTGGACAACTTTATCTGCTCCAAACTAAGGTTTTCGGAGTTTCGTTTGGCTGTTAACATTGCCAGAAAAGTTTTGAGTCGCATCAGGCAATGGTCGATTTTATGCCGAGTTCACAGCAGTTCCAAATACCAAATGCCGCCGAATACTGGCGGTAATAGAACATCAAGGTATGCATGAACAGTGGATATCAGTAGAATACTTTACTCATGTGTCTCTACGAACGATAGCCCGAGTCCTTTGCTTAAAACTATCTGGCGTTTCTCGGTGGTCATGTATTCTTCTAGTTCTGCACGAGTCCAGATCGTCTATTTTTCTTCGGCAGGTTTTTTTCGCTATAACTCTCTGCAATATCGACACACGCTCCAAGGTAATCCGGGAAAATGGTACCAAGAGGAAGATCGTAGGCCATGATGCAGTAAGCATATCACAAGGAGCAAGGGTCTTATCAAGGACAAATGAGCGTTCGGGTTAGTTTCTCTATGACGTCTCAGTTGATTTTGCAGAGACGAATTCCAATTGGGGCATCGTTAGGAGAAAGGTGCAATCGCGAGAATATCTTCTCTGTATCTGCTGATTCAACGTTCTTCGCTCGCAAGGTAGACTGTGGGTCATTGCTGGGCTACTACCAAATATTGTTCAGAACCAGCTAAGAATAGCTAACAATTTCCTTCGAAATAGATATCGAAGTAGGATTCATGGCCGCCTATTATCTGTGGGACATTAATGATGCATCAGTTGTGGTTTATTCCCCCTACCTGGAGACATTCAACCTCGGTAAATGAGTCCAATTTGTCCGAGCATAATCCCAAAAAAAAAACCCCCCATTTTGGTAAGCGGCGCTGAGGACTGTCTGTATCTGATAACTGTAATGGTCCGATATGATATCGATATGATGGCTTCTAGCTTTATCCTGTGAGCGTTGCAGAATAGATTCTGATTGAGGCTTATTCAGATTCGTGGTCGGTCTCTAGACTGGCGACGAAGATTGGTTTACTTGGATACATAGCTGTATGTTTCATTGATAATTCTCGTAGTGGTATGATACATAAAGTACAACCTTTGCCTTAAAATGTGCAGTCGATACACTATGTTATCCCCATTCGATCATGTAAGGCCATCAAGCTTTGATGAATACCGATTTTGGCCTTGTGAGCTGATTGTAGCCTTAAAAATACCACATTAGTATTACGATACTTGGTTGTAAACGCTACCACCTACCAAATTCGCTACAACTGACACCACGACCGCTGTTCTTGACACCGGTCCAGGCAAGGGACGGGTCTACAGAATCACACCTATTGGTTCGGAATATATCAGCCGGATAGTAAAAGGAACGGTTGAAGGAGGGTATACTTGTTTAAAAACACGGTTCCTGTATCTATTTCCAAAGCAAGCTGATTGAAGATTGAGTGCGACTGAGGACCCGTCCAGATGGATGCCGTCAAACCGTACGGAGAGTCATTCATGAGCTCTACCGCTTCTGAGTCGGAGGCTACCTGTAATTGAATCGTGAGTCTTGATGAATTAGCATGGCACACACTACTTCTACCTTCATAATACCGACAATAGGACCGAATGTCTCTTCCTGCCAAATATAAATCAATAAATTAGTAGCTATTCGCCAGTACGAGGAACAGGTATGTGCCTTCATGACTTCCATTGCTTTTGGCATATCGTCGCGTCAGAGACCCATAGCTTTAAAATGAAACACTCACAATGATCGACATTGACCAGAACTTGTGGGGCGACGAAAGCTGTACCGCTATGCGACAGTCAGGTTGAGTTTGACAAGGATCTACGATACATACTCCTTTGCGGCGGGGAAATGTGTATTAGGGATCAGCCCTTTGGCCCCAGCAGTAACTGTTGTGCGCATTGTATTCAGAACAGTCCGTCTTATACGTAATATTTCACAAACCGGCATCAGTCACTTGCTTCCGAATTCGCTCGGCGGATGCAAGACTAACGACGGGTCCCAGGTCAACGTTGAGATCTGTGGGATCCCCTAGATTGTATTTCTGAGAGCAACTCTGAGCTTTAACAACGTATCAAGGTTGTATATCATTTACCTTTGTCTCCTCCACAAACCTTTGTACGAACTCATCGTATTTAGTCTCGTGGACGTAGATCCTCTACTGCCAAGATGAGTAATGATAATGTTACAAGTTTTGAAGGGAAAGATACCTCCACAGAGCAACAACTCTGCCCAGAATTAAAGAAAGCACCTATTGTGATGGATGAAACTACGCAATAGAGTTGGAAATCAGTGAACACATACCATCAACAAGTTGGGGCACTGCATAATCAAGGTCGGCATCTTCCCGGACATAAGCTGGGTCTTTTCCGCCAAGCTATGGTGTGAAGGCATTCATATTGAAACGCAACTTCCTTTATTTTCGTCCTTACCTCGAGTGCAACACCTTTGAATCCTACAGCACGCGCTGCGGCATTATCAACAGCTTTACCACCTTGGACACTTCCAGTGAAAACGACAAAATTCACGCGGGGGTCCTGGATCGTTCTCTCGGTGAGTTCAGGTGAGAGATGTGCAACCTGGAAGACATCCTTAGGAAGACCAGCACGAGCCCAAGAAGTGGCGATACGCTCCGCAGTTAACTGGTTACGCACACCACACTGACGTCAGTGTACAATACAGTTATCTTGGCATTGAACACACCGGTGTTTGGGGTGAGGGCTTAAAAATGACAGTATTGCCTGCAAGAATGGCTGGGAAGACGCTGTTAACAGCAACTAAAAAGGGGTAATTCCATGGAGCAATCTTACAATTTATCAGTCATTACCCAATGCAGTAAAGCTAAGACTTACCACTAGTATTACGCCATGAGGGGTACGTACTATGAAACGTTTGTTGGATGACTTATCATAATCAGGGATTTCCACATTTTTCAATGCGCTGGGGGCGATTTTCAACAGATAGTCGGCTCTAGCCAACATCGTTTTGCATTCCAAATGGCAGAACTTGACTGGCCGGCCCATCTGATTACTAAGCTCCAGAGTGATTTCAGGAATTTGGGCTTGAAATTCATTCTATATAGTGCTATTAGAATTCTACCTTATGAAAAGCATCTTGCATACCATGAACTTTTTCCCAATGATGAGACGGTCTTCCAAAGGAACATTTCGCCATTTTTTTTGTGCATCTTTCGCCTTCCCTATAATATCTCTGAGCTGCTCCGAAGAGGGATATACCCGCGTCACCAATGGCTCTTGGGAATGGGGAATCAAGGTAGTTTGAGACATACTATAAGAAATTGGTGAGAGCTCTGTGACAGTGTCACGCCTCATCTGTCCCAAACTAGATTCTGCCCGCGCCCCGTGTTACGGGCGAAGCGTCTGAATCTATGGACCTTGCCCGACTTTCTTGGGCTATCCTCGAATTAAACTGCTGTGGCGTTTGTTTGTCCACATTATATGCGACGTAGCCAGTTGCAGGGACAATGTTCCCGTAAAGTGGATCGAGACACCGATGACAGGATCGGTACGAGTATTATATATCGCCCACTTCTCGCAATCAGGTTTCCGGCCCTATTTGATGTTGAGAACAACATATTACTCTTGCGTCCTCTTTCCGTTCAGGAGCTAGAATTGAGCGGCGAAGGATGACATCCACCTCCACGCCATAGAAGGAAGGGAACGGACCAACTCGAAGAGCTAATCATTCCTCTAAGATTCATAGTCGGCCCTCTACCACGGTCGTCTGGGTAGAAATTGGAGTCAGGGGCGTCAAGACGGTGCAGAGCCACGGACAGCCATCCGACTCAATATCGGTGATGGGGAGAAATGACTTGATGTCCCAAGGACATATGGTATATAAGGACATATATTTCATAGCTATCACCTCAGAGGATTGTGTCCAATCTCTGAGTTGAGCATTCACACCGACTAGTCAGTCTCAGAGTTCCTGCTTATGCTTAGGTATTGATCTATATGTCTATATTAAAGTATTGTGCCTAATCCTTGAGGATAATCTTCGTATCTAGATCCCACAATGAACGAAAATGCAGGAGGATGTGCTGATGTCACGTGATTGAACCACCGGCCCTCAAAAGTCACCGAGCAGTTCCCATAAGTATGGGTACTGACACATTTCACACTACTTTCTAGTCATGTCTGACACCACATGGAAACCTGCACGGTCTCTACAAGAATGTGATACTTATTTCCAATTTTTCTGTGCGATAGCTGATGCAGTCACTGCCAGGCAATGCTATCATGACCGCGCCTGGCCAACTCCACGAGATGGAGCATGCTGTTATCGACAATCGCGTTTATAGAGTATACAAGCATCTTTGGCCATCTATCCGCGTATTTTGGACGACTTCCGTGACTCAAAATTCGGAGATACATAAGAATGAGTACCTCGTTTTCGAAGAGACTCGTATAAGTTATGGGCAGGCCGATGTCATGGTACAACGCATGGCTAGTGTATTACGTGAGGTGGGCCGAACCGGCTCATTCTTGAATCATGTTGCTTGAATATGTGTTCAGGTTTACGGCGTCAGAAAAGGCGACAGAGTTGGTCTAGCCATGCGCAATTTTCCTGAGTGGATCATTGGTTTCTTCGCGGCAGGCATTTTGGTATTAAACATATATTTATTCTGTACATCCGACCCTGATTTGGATTCTAACAGGGCGCTATTCCCACCACCTTCAATGCATGGCTGCCAATCGAGCCATTCCTTCACTGTATCAATCTCACAACCCCCAAAGTGCTCATATTAGACTCTGAGCGTTTGGATCTTCTGAGTTCGCATTTAGTGGATCTCCGTCTGCCGGTGATCCTGGTCCGGCCTTCATCCTCGAAACACGTGCCTGGTCTGCGTGTAGAGGAATGGTCAAATGTTTTAAATTCGTATACTGGACCAAATACAGCGTGGCAAAAGGAACCAGAAATTCTACCGGATGACAATGCAACCGTGAGCGGAACTTGTTGTCTATACCGAACATCGTACAGACAAAGAGAATAATAATAAAAGATATACTTCACATCCGGTACGACAGGGTTACCCAAAGCCGTTCTTTCTACACACCGCGCGTACCTGGGAAATACTTTTAATTCTCTTTTTGCCATCCGCAGGGATGAACTTAGACGGGGTAGTGACCGTACGTTGAATATTTTTTCCGCTCTCCACCATATTTGAAGTTTCCGACGGACTTCTTGGCATTCTATGAATTTCAGAACCTGGTTGGGGGGGGGGGGAGTTAGTTTGGGTACTAACTGAATACTCCTTTTTTTAATCGAACAGTACCTCCCCCTGTGGGACAAGGTCCGCCACAGGAAACGAAGCAGCTTGTGTCGCTCGTTGCCGTTCCGCTCTTTCATGTAACTGCTTCCACGAGTCAAATGGTAGGATTCCAACGACTGCATATATTTTACAATTGGTTACATGCCCATACCAGGTCCCTATGACCGCCTTTGGCAACAAGATTGTGTTGATGCGGAAGGCAAGTTTTATTTTCCTACACATGATTAATCAGAGGGACACATGCATTATTAACATATTTACCTGCCTTTATTGAACAGTGGGACAAGTACTTGGGTATGCGGAGCCTTCGATTCTTCGATTGACGGGAATGTATTAATCCTGCCTTAGCCGCGAAAATCATCCAGGAGGAGAAAATTACAGCAACGGTGGGAGTCCCGAGTATAGTTTATGACCTCTTTGAGACAAATGCCGTCGGTTAGTAGCTTCTCTCTCTCTCTCTTAGTCTTCCGTACTTGATTTCTACATATCTTGCTTTTTTTGCCACAACTTTGCATTCTCTGTTTATTAGAGACTTTGTTTGTTTTATTCTAGAAGTTATTTTTACGTATTTTGTCATCATTGAACTGCTTTCATGACATTTCGTTAACCCTGTTTCTTTTGGCACTTTTCGGCTATCCAGGCAACACTGAACTAGACACTTTGAGCACCGGCGGAGCTCCTGCGGCTGATTCTCTAGCTGCAGAGATGATCAAGAAATTCCCAAACGCTAGGGTGTGCGTACATCTTTCTTTTCTTCAACACATATTACTGTGATGGTGCAACTAGTTTTGCATTTCTCTCTTTTTCTCTTTCTTCGATATACATGCCCCTGATTTATGATTAACACACCGCTGCAGTCAGCAAGGCTATGGACTATCGGAGACGAATTCCATTGCGACACAAGTTGTTGGTGAGTAAATCCTATATCAATTTATTTAAGAGCTTGTTGATGACATGAAAATTATCAACCTTGTAACCCGAAAGGGATGGACTATCTTGCGAGGCCTAGCAGCACGTCAGTTGATTCAGTTTCTCCCATATTCTTGGCATACGTGTCAAAATTACGTTATGAATAATGGTTTTTCCTTGACTGCATTTAGCGGTTTACCTCCTCCGGTGGTGGATCTCCTTGTGGTTGATCCAAACACGCAGAAGGTACTCTCACCAGGAGAAATTGGAGAGTTGTGGATGTGCGTTTTCATCCCTCAATTAATACATAATTATACTAACGGCGCTTTGTAGCCGCGGTCCCAACATCATGCGTGGATACTATAGAAATCAGAAAGCTACAGACGAGGTCATCACACGCGACGGGTGGCTCAAATCAGGGGATCTTGTGAGCATGGATGAGGACGGGTTTATATACGTCAAGGATCGAGGTATATTTCTGACGTTACTCGTGATGGATGTGGATAGAGCTGACAACTCGCATATTCTTCTTTCCTTATGTAGTGAAAGACATGATCATTCGGTGCGTGACTATTCCACTAGAAGATGAAAGCTCCGTGACAAATTCTGGTGATTTCGGCATCAATGTAGGGGGGGTGAAAATATCGTTGGTCTAAACCGTCCCCTTTCCTTATTCCTCGCTCCTAACAAATGTTCCATATGACGTGACGAACAAAAACATCAGCATTCTATCACTGTTGAAAATGCGCTATTCGCGGACTCCCGACTGCTAGACTGTGCCGTTGTCGGTATTCCAGATAAGCGGCTGGGTGAACTCGTCGCTGCGCTCGTCGTTCCGAGGAGCGAGTGGTTCGGGAAAGTGACGGAGGAAGATGTTTTGGAGAAAGTTAAGCTCAGGTGAGTCACGATGGCTATGGAACACTTTGATGGGAAACTGCGGGCCGGACATGTTAGGATCACCTTCTCGTTTCTCATCTCGTATTTATGGATGTCCGACCTGGATGATCTAACGAGTATTGATTTAGTCTTCCCGCATTCGCTGTCCCATCTCTACTTGTCATCCAGAAAGATATGATCGGTATGAGGCATCTACGCTCTATCTTGAGCTGTGTCGCTCATACAAAGCTTCTTTTTTTTTGGTAACTTTGATCAGAGCGTAACGCAGCCGGAAAGACGTTGAAAAGGGAGATCCGGACGCGGCTCGCGAAGGAGTGGGAGAGCAGGAATAAATCGAATGCGAAGGCAAAGCTATGAGGGACGAAGGTATCATATCAAGTGAGGGTGCAATGAATTATTATTGGTAGGGCTATGATGAAAATTCATTTGTGCGATTTGTATCATCTGCCTTGGTTGGATGTGTTCACCTGGGACTTGTAGTAAATAGTTTGTATGGATTATGGTTACTATCATGTAACCTGTATACCCTTTTTTCATGAGTAGACAGCGTGATGGATGCCAAATTTATACACAGCGACCAATCTTCTAGATCAGTACTGATATCAAGCCGCCAATGAGCACTGTCCCCCTGATATGAATACGCCAGCAAGAGTATTTCAACTTGGTTCTATTCAGAAGATAATATACGAAATGTATGTGGTATTACATATCCAATCCGAATCATGTTAAATAGTTAGGAATGCTACATCTAACATCAGTTCAGAAATTCCATAAAAGCATGAGAGTAGGTCCATCTAACGAGTCCGGATCCGTAGAAGTTAATCATAACCCGTTAAGTTCCACCTTAGCTTGCTCAAACAACAGAGATACATCACATTGACGATAGTGTATGGCACTTCGTTCCAATTCCTCGTTCTCGTGGGGGACCGGAAGCTGAGCGCGTCAAGTTCATCTGCCCGATACAGGGAGAACTTGGGGACGTCCTCCAGTGAATATAATGACAGCTAGATCTCCCGGGAATCTTGTCCTGTCCAATTCAGCCAAACTCATCTTTACCATATTTCCATTATTCCGTCACCTTCACCCATTACAATACGCAACCCCCCATTGATCCTGTGCCACCCCCGGGTTCCCCTTCCCCTCTCTACCCTTCAACGAATCAATAAACCCGATTCCATAGCTAAAATTGCCATTGACCGAAAAAACCGGACATGTCCACTGGAACATGGGGGGACACGAACGGTCGACGGCATTGCAAGTTTCGATGCAAGGGAGGAGCTCGTTGTACGGATAAGTTGCAGTATTTATGCGGGAGGAACTGGAAAGGGGGAGGAGGGCAGGGGTGGGGAGGGCTTGGTTGGATTCGGAGTCTTTGGAGTCTTCGGAGGTAGCGGTAGATTGGGCAGTGAGCGCAGAGGCCAGGGTGGGGGGTATCTCGCCGCAACGGGGGAGGGAAATTGCGCAGATCCATTTACGGTAGGTGGCTGCGCAGGATTCGCAGGTCTGGAGGGGGGAATAGACATCACGGCCACAGGGAAAGGTGAGGAGTGCAATTGTGAAGTTTGTGAGGGAGGAGAGGAGGGGCGTGGAGATGTTGGAAGGGAGGTTGGAGGAGGTGTAGGAGGTTGTGCCATCAGGTGTTGGAGGGAGAGGGACTGTGTAGGATGTTAGGGGGCAGAAGGGGAGGGAGTGGACTAGTGGGCAAGAGAATGATGCTGTAAGACGAGTTAGCGAGTTTGCCATAAATTTTTGAATGAAAGCCTCACTTGACTTGGTGAACGTGTAGGTTGGTCCCGAAAGAGCACCTCCTTCCTGTATCACCCATGCAGAGTAGTTGGTATTTGCCATCAAGCCTTCAATGAGCCATTGCGACCTCCACCCGTCACTATCTCTCAGAACGAGACTGGTACTACCGTTGACTCCGCCCGTGCCATTCGTGCCGAGCCATGACCCAGAGATACTCTGTGCTGCAGTCCGGATTGCGCAGGCTGATTTATTTAGTTTGATACTGGATTGCTGTAGGATTTGGGAGGAGGGTGCAAGGATGAGGGATGCGTTCGGTTGGGATGAGGGCGGTGGTGGGTCGGGGAAGGATGATATATTTCCTGCGGGGAGGGTATAATTTGGATAGCTGGGAGTGGTGTGGTTTGGCGGTGCGAAAGGTGGCGAGAAGAGTAATGCTTGGGTCGCCGTGGTGTCCCCCAGGAGCGGAAGAGTAGAAAGACTTCGATGTAACGGTTCTATATCAGGTATGAGCAATTTAAGAGGATGAGGGATGAAAATCCTGACCTCCAGTGGAGACACCAATCTCTATGGACCAGGAACTTCCGCCATTTCCCAGAGAAACCATGAGCGTGGCTCCCGTACCTGTGAGACCGGAAATGACCCCAATACCTCCATCCAAATTCATTGTTGTGTTGCCTCCAATATCCCTGCTGTTCACAACAAATGTAGGGTATGGCTGGGTGTCACTGCATAGTGCGACGGATATGCTGAGGGAGACGTCGGATGTTGCAGGGGGAATAGTGAAAGTCGTCGGGGAGGTGAGGGTGACGGGGAGAATGGTATTCAGTGAGAGAAACATTTGGGCATGAACACGAACTTGTAAGGAAAAGAGGAAGACAATAAGTAAGACTGGTGGTAACATCCTCTGCGACGCCGGCGTCGTTGCGAGCGTTACACAACCAGTACTTAAGGAAACCGCAGTCACAATCGTCACGGTGACAGTTTACATGTAAGGTCAGACATGATATGGATATGAAATTTGAATAGTTTTCAAATGCAGGCAGAATATTATAACCATGCGCTCTGGATCTACTGTAGCTCATGAGTAACTCATGTTAAAATGGCGTCCGTCCAGTATTCGAGATCGAGTGAATCCGCAGTTGTAATATCCTCTCACATTTTACTTAATTTGACCTCGTGAATGAACTGTAGTGCACTCAGAAAATTTTGGGTGGTTAGATATGGTGTCTCTTAGGAACACCGATGGTACGCAGGGGTCATTTAGCAGTGAAGTCACAGTCATAACTGGCAGCATGCGTGAACGCTGGATACCATCACAAGTGGATACCTGTGAGGGTGTACCATCAGACTAGTTGGATGTGAAACATTGGTATTTTCTGGCATTCTGACACCATCCTTCTCTTTGTGTCTACATATTATTCAATTCACAAACCCCATGCTCATCCCACTCACATCCTGCAACCTCTTGTGACCCAGAAATTCTTAAAACTTGAGTTTGACTATCATCCAGCATTCTGGGTGCCATTTATAGTGCCTGTAACCTCACCACTTGTGTGTGGAAGTATATAACTGCTCAGTATTGAATGAACTACTAGGA
>QLPG01051181.1:0-17493 GCA_003314385.1 Gomphus sp. MG54 | reverse complement strand
ATTGCCTTTATTGGGCACCACGGTCCAGATCCAATCTTGACAGCACAAAATGTTTCTACAATGCTGCCCATGGGGGCCTGGTACCACAGGTCTCGCTATCGAGATGAAGTTATCTAAGCTGGTCCGTGCTCATGAGCAGTTTTGTATAAAAGACTGGCCCCACTCCCCGGGTCAATTGTTATCTGCAACCACCACCATCTTCGACCTTCTCTCGCTGTGCTTGAATCCGCTAGATAAGTAGTGTATCTCTATAACACCTCTGACTTGACATGCGCTTCTTCGTGTGAGCGTCCGCCCCACCTAGATTGGGTATGGCTATTGTTTTTCATGTTTTTCCTCGTACTGATAATTCCTTCAGCGCGTCAGGTTACGTGTCTCTGCTCTGCTTTATCTATACCTCCTCGTCGCGATACGATTCGCGTTCCCATCTGTAGATTCTCCTCCTCAGTAATCGGCGACCGACATCCCATTTGTTTTTGGCCACCTTGTTTTCTTCTTAGTTGGTCCCGCCACTCTTCGCAAACTTGCCACAGTCCCCCTGAATCATCATTCATCTTGGAACGATTCGGGTTGTAATCCCGTCCCTGGTCCAGGTGCGTCCCGCAGTTGACTCTTTTATTAAGCCACCGGCTTGCCGGTCGCTAAGGCCCCCGTGAAGAGAATTTTTGTTCTCTTTGCGGGTGCTTTTGTGATCTCACGCTGTCGCTGAGGTTGTGGTTTTTATTACTCTTTGTCCCTGGGTAGTAGAATCATTTGAATCTTGGACATTGGGCTGGCTTTAATTGAACATCACATGTATTAAGACCTTTTGTCTGTAATCATAATTTGTATCAAATGCTGAAACACAATATCTGTTGGAGCTGCCTTGTAATTGCATTGGTCAGACCCATTACATGAACTGCACATGTAAGTGCTACTGTCCTTGCGGCTGCATACCAGGCAAGATATCATCATGCATTTGGAACAAATTATGATTACAGGCAGATTAAAGGTGATTATACCTATTTGATATTCAATTGAAGTCAACTCAATGTCCAATACTCAAATGACTCTACTACCCAGCGACTAAGAGTCATAACAACCATGACCTCAGCGACAGCGTGAGCTCGCTAAAACAACCGCGAGGGGAATTCTTGTTCTTTTCGCCGTTGTTTTTGTGACCGGCAAGCTGATGGCATAATAAAACAGTCGACTGCGGGACGCACCTGGACCACGGAAGGGATTACGACCCGACTTGTTCCAACATGAATGATATTTAGGGACACTGTGGCCGGCTTGCGAAGAGTGGCGGGACCAACCAGGGAGGAAAACAGGGTCGCCAAAAACAAATGGGAGGTCGGTCGCCGATTACGGAGGGGGGAATCTACAGATGGGAACGCGAATCGTATCGCGACGAGGATTTATAGATAAAGCAGAGTAGAGACACGTAACCTGACGCGCTGAAGGAGTTTTCAGTACGACGAAAAACATGAGAAAGAATAACCATACCCTGTTATTCTTTCTGATTTTTTTTGTTGTACTGATAACTCCTTCAGTGTATCAGATGAAGGGCAGACACTACTCCAGTGGTATGTTCCATGCCAGCACAGAAAAAAAACAAATACAGACAAAACTGAAGAAAACTTCACAATAAAAGGTGGAGGAGAGGAAAGTTACTCGTGTATGCTATTTCAATATTACATGTAAGGAGAATAAACACAACAACAACAATACTGTCTTTAATGATTATCTCGAGAGATGATAAAAGGTATATTTCAATGGTATTAGTCGTTTAGTTACCGAGAGAGCTACTCTAGGAAATGTAATCTGGGTAATGTGACCATTTCCTCAATAGCCACAGCAGCTTATCAGTTTGAACCATACCAACATTAAATCATTCACTAATGAAGAAGATATCGAGAATGTAGGGACTGAGTTTCAATTGAAGTCCCTAGAACCACGTCGCACGGTTTCGAGTACTGACGCTAGTTTGCAATGAAATAAGTGTATCCTGTCCTAGAATTTGTAAAATTTCATCAATCCACCATCTCAACGAAAAAAAATGAAGCCTTTCAAGGACCCTGACCCATGACTTTCCTTGCGCTTCTGCTACAGGTGGGTTGTAGGACTGGTGAATTGCAAGTCAGACATGCTGTGCCTGCACTCTCCAAACCACCAGTGGCATTGGTCCCACCTCCTTTGGCCCCACCATTGTTGATGCAACCAAATGGTAATTTGTGCTACCCCTCATGTGCTGATGCTGTGGCAAGGTCAGTCACTTCACTTAAGACTGCCCCTAAGCCTATCATCTCTGCTTCATGATGTCTGAGGTGCATGGAGCTGATGGAGTATTGGATGGTGGCCACCAATGTGGGGAGATAGCCAAGCCTGAAGGTGATGAAGAGGTGGAACTAGAGGATTTTATCCAGGGTAGCATATGAAGGATGTGCCCTTGCTGCCTCTGTTCAATCATTTTTCTGCTCTGTCTATAGACTCTGGTATGGAAAATACAACCCAGTATTCAGAAATTGGACCCTTAGCTGCAAGCAATGAACACACACCCACAATAGACATCCCAAAGCCCTCATACCACCCTCCCTCAGTTGAAATGCTGGGAATGGGCCCTCTTGATACTTTAATAGTTAATGTTAAATCCATGTGTCAAGCACTGAATCCAATACTTCCAGAAGGGTTTCCAGAGGTTTCCAAAGGATTCCATCAGGGGGAGTCGAGGTTCTGAGGACATAGGGGGTTAGGCTCAGATTCACGGATGGAAAGGCACAGGAAGCGCTGGGGACTTAGGGATGGCCAGTATTTGGGTAGACATGACTAGTCACTCAAGCTTTTGAGGTTGAAGGGACTTGGCTTCAACTTATATGTTACATCCTTCTCAATTATCTGTCCCTAATTTCAGAAAGTTGGAAAGTTAATTGGAACTGAATCGGAACTTAGGATGCAGATTAAGTCAATATTCATACTGGCAAATAGTCCAGTTGACTGGGGAGTTATATACATGTAGCTACTTCCTTGTGCTATCTATTTCCAAATATAAGACAAGGGAATGAGGGAATACAAGGGGTTAACAGAAAGGAGAAAACAAGGGAGTGAGGTATGTGGTGATCCTGCATGTCATTTATCAAAGGAGCAGAACCTTGATTATTGACTCATGGGGGGTATGTCAAGTGTCGGGTACTGATGGACTTTGGTACTGCCGAGGGGTGTTGGCGAAAGGTTGGGCAGACTATGGCCAAATCCTGCAGGCCAAGAGTAGTGGCATTGGCTTCAACATGCTCATGCATTGCACCCTACTTGCCGTGCGTGCCACTGTATTTGCCACAGATGGATACTTGGGGGGATGCTGATGATGCCAGTCTGAGTCGAGGACTTAACAGAAGAGAAGAAGGTAGAAGGGCCTAAGCCTAGTTGATACCCAGAATGAGGAAATATGTACATGCATGTCCTACTTATATAGGTTAAGAAGTGACATGTGGAATAAGGAATGTGGGACAACAAGGTATGCAGAGCATGCGGTTATTATCCACAACAAATAAAATTTGAACAAGGAATGCAAAGCGGGGATAGAACAATAAAAGACAGGCTAATAGAATCATGACTCAAGATGGGACAATAGGGAGTGGCCGAGTATAAAACAATAGGGTTGTAACCGAGGATAATACAAGGACAGGAAGTCCTGAGGTGAAACAGACCGAGGAGTGTGGATGGCGGATGTACCGAGCTGGGACCAGCGCACCAAGTGTTATGCATGTAGCGTGGACACTTGTGTTAGAACCAGGGACCAATGAGTTATTTTATATATATATTCTACACTAAAGTTGGAATATCTCCGCCAACCATTCCCCAATCGAGGCGTGACTCTATACCAGGATCCCATACACTATGAGGAAGACTCATGAATATTCTCATGAATTTAGGAGCGCGTTTTCTATGACACTATCTACCCGGCCCCATACCTACCCCAAGGGCCGGCTCACATCATTTGGACATGTTGGGAAGGAGATAGACTGGCATGTGGTTTCTTATTCATTCTATTTTATATTCTATGCTATTTCCAACTTCTCCCCTGTGAAGTTTTCATCCTATATCATCCCCACCGCATGTATGCGGATGTACCACGCGTACGACTGCATTAGGCCAGCTTCTAACTTCACTCCGTGAAGTTTTCACTTATAAATAGGTTTCCTATCTCATATATAGTACTAACAGTTTGTACTAGTAAAACAAGCAATTATAACATATCGTCGCTCCCCATCACACTAGCCATTAGGCTACAACTATATATCCATCACTCGTGCTGAACCGGAAGGTTAAGCGCCAAGCATACTTTCCTATTTAGGAGTAGGACACCAGCTACTCGTCGTACAGCAAGGCCGGGTCACAGTTGGGTTTCCAACCACATATATTATATTATACTACTACATACCATATCTAACTTGTGGGAGGACCACAAATCGCTAAACCGATGCTTTGGCGCCCAGGCCGTATTCCTGGTATGGTGCCTAAGCAGAGAGCAAACCCGGGACTCAGCTCCCAGAAGTATCACTATAGAGTAGCAATTCCTCTAGTGATAAATATATACAAAATACTAGTAAAATCTGGGAGATCATTCCCCTATTTGTCCCACCGACTCTCCGATATAATAGGGCAGGAATACCCCAGGAAACCCTATCTGCCAGACCCAACTACAGATTAAAAGTCTCAGGTTAATCAACAACTTGTATGTGGATGTAGGATGGTTGCCCGGTTGGCACTGGCGAATAATCGGGACCTCGGTATGTGTACTTGACAGGGTACAGGGTTGCAGGACCTCGGAATGTTGTAGTGGGATTTCACCAGGTGGTTGTTCCATACTTTTACCATTGGAAAACTCCCAGAAAAGGTATGGGCAGTTGTGGGGACTAATGTGGGTTTATTGGGGGCATGGGCCATAACAGTTAATTACTTGGGAGTAATTCACTCTTAAATGGCCAGCCCAAATATTATCATATTTTTTGTAGTCCAATTAAGACTAGGGAATAGCATCGGTTATGCCAACCCACATCAGTCACCAGGTCAGATGTCCTTGGGTTTGGGTGTGGATCAAACTGAGAGCACCCTTGACCCAGGCCCAACCCATGGTATCAACTATTTACAAATGCATTCATATGCTTATGACATTCATGCAGAGACTTGTTCCTGTCAGACCTAACTGGGTTGTAAACTGTTCCATGACTTCATTCCCCTCATCCTGGTCAACTTGCATAGCTTCTGGATTCATGTTATTTTCTGGATTTGTGCCACTAGTTGTATTCAGGCCACTTTCTGTAGATGAGTATATTGTATCACATAGTGTAGTGAACTTGCTATAGCCTTCAGCTTTGGACTTGAAGGTGCAGAAATGGAGAAATTTGCTTGAAAGGGGGGCAGGAAGGCCTCCTTTTATACTAATTTACAGGATGATTAGTAAGCTAAAGTATCTCCTAACTATTTATAGTACAAGCCAATAGGATCACAGGTCCTGGGAATGAGTCATGTCAAAGAATCACATGCACCTTGTCTCAGAATTCAGGGTGCATCCTGATCTCTAGTTTTCACCCTTAAAACCATCCTTGTCCAATCAGAATCCAGTGACTTGTAGTTGGATCTGGCAGGTAGGGTTTCCTGGGGTTTTCCCATGCTGGAATATTGGAGAGTCGGTTGGACAATTAGTGTAATATCCCTATAGATTTAATGTGAATTTATCTATATTTATCTATAGGGAAAGTGTTGCTCTGCAGTGAATCTACTGGGAGCTGAGTCCTGGGTTACCCTCTGCTTAGGTGCCATACCGGGAAACCAGCCTGGGTGCCAAAGCATCGGTTTATATGTTTGTAGCTCTCCCACAAGTGAGATATAATATAATATATCATGTTGGAAACCCAACTGTGACCTGGCCTTGCTGTACAATGAGTAGCTGGTGTCTTAGTCCCAAAAAGGAAAGTAGGCACTCGGCACTTAACCTTTGGTCAGTGCGAGTGATGGATTTATAGTTGTAGCCTAATGGCTAGTGTGATGGGGAGAAACAATATGTTATAATTGCTTGTTGTACTACTACAAGTTACTAGTACTTTATATAAAGTAGGAATCCTATTTATAAGTGAAAACTTCACGGAGTGAAGTTAGAAGTCAGCCCAATATGGGCTATACATGTGGTACACCTGCATATATGCGGTGGAAATGATATGTGTGAAAACTTCACAGGGGGGAATATGAAAATAGAATAGAATGATAAATGGATTGAATAAGAAACCACATGCTAGTATATCCCCTTCCCAACGTGTCCAAATGAGGTGAGCTGGCCCTTGGGTCTAGGTATGAGGCCAGGTAGACAGTGTGGGGTAAAACCTGCTCCTAAATTCATGAGAATATTCATGAGTGCTCCTAATAGTGTATAGGAAATAGGTGTAAGGTTGCTGTCAGGCTACGGAAATGCCAAGGAGTGGCCAAGTCCTGCAGGCTGGGAATAGTGGCATGGCTTCACCGTGCTTGTGCGTTGCACCCTACTTCCCATGCATGCCACTGATTTAGGACAGAGGGATACCCGGGAGAGTGCCGAGAGTGTTGGCCCAGGTAAAGGACTTGGGACAGGAGAGGGGAGGACAAGAAGGCATAAACCTAGTTGATTTCCAGAACAAAGAACCGTCTACATACATTGGCTACTTATATAGGCTAATAAGTGAGATGTGGAACAGAGTGGCACAAGGAATGGAGAACAATAAGGTATGAAGAATCATGTGGAGGTATTGTCCACAATGATCAGGAATAGAACAAGGAATGTGGACAACAATAGAACAACAAAGTATGGCTGAAGACAAAAGAGTGAGTGAGAATAGAACAATGGGAGAGTGGCCTGAACATAAAACAATAGGGCCACTGCTGAGTGACAACAAAGAGTGAATGTCCTGAGGGTAAACAGGCAAGGGGAAGGACAGGGAAAGAAGGGGAATGAAGGAATGACAAAGGATAGAGGGGATAGGATAAGGAAAGTGAACCAAATGATGAGCCAAATGTACCAGACCAAGACCACGTACTGGCAAGGGATGACTTGTCACTGGTGTGTGGGACTAAAAGGCAAGGGTTGTTCGGTCGGTACTACCCAGTGAACCAGAGCTTGGTATCGGGGGCTTGACACCAATGAGGTTGATGGCACTGCTGAGGATGGTCCTGAACTGGATTGCATCTCTGAGGGGGACAATTGTTGAGTCACTGGGGGGTGGTTCACAAGGAATGGGTTGGTCAAATTCAAATGCAGGTATTGATCTGCATCCGAGAATCTGGAGTTGGATGAAGGCTCTGGGGGGTGTGCTAGGGTCTGAGGTGTCTGGAAACTTGGTCTGGGGGCAGACAGTTCTCGGGGGACAGATGCATGGCAGGCAGATGCCTGGGTGATTGTCTGCATGGCTTGTGAACGTGTGATAGGTCTCATGCTTTATGATGATCAGGAGTGTGAGTACAAATATACTGTTAAATCCACATGTTGGCGCTTAGCTAGAGGCTTCTGGAAGGGTTTCTGGAGGGTTCCAAATGGTTCTGAAGGGGGGTTTGTACTCCGGAGATGGAGGGACTCAAGGTCATGGGTTCACAGTCAGAATCAGAATCGGATGGAAGGATGGATGTGCCAGAGGTCTTAGGACTGTTCATGGTACAGGGTGTTACGAGTGGTTTGAGGTTGCAGGGACTTGGCTTCAACTTATGTGTTGCACCCTCCTCGATCATCTGTCCTTAATTTTGGAAAGCCAGGAAGTTTACTGGAACTGAATCGGAAACTATGATGCAGAATTAAGTTGATATTTGTACTGGCAAATAGTTCAATTGACTGGTGACTTATATCCATGTATCTAGTCTTTGTACTATCTTTGCCAAGTAAAGACAAGGGGGGAAGAGAGTACAATGGGCAATATAGAATGAAAAACAAGAGAGTGAGGTATGTGATGATCCTACACATCATTTATCAAAGGAGTGGAACCTTGGCTTTGGAATCTTCGGAGGTTTGGAAACACGGAACCTCGGATTGATGCATCAGAATCTGAAAAGCGGTTATTCAGGCTTTGAGCGGTTGGAAAGGTCCCAGAAAGGGTGCGGGTGGTTGTGGGATTTAATGTGGGTTTATTTGGCAGCATGGGCGATAACACCTAGTCACACATCATGCTACATTCTATTCTTGTATATTCTATTTTACATGCTAGATAGTGGCCTCATAAGTCACAGACAATCATACTCAGCTATGCTGAATGACTATGCTATATCCTGTTACAGAAAAGGACTGGTGTGTCAAGTACATGTACCGAGTTTTGGTTCACTCAGTAGTACCAACCAAACAACCCATACCATTTAATCCCACACACCAGTGATAAGCCACTCTTCACTAGTATGTGGTCTTAGCTTGGTACATTTTGTTCATCATTTTGTTCACTCCCCTCATCCCATCCCCTCTATTCCTGCTATTCTTCCATTCCCCATCCTTCCTTTCTCTCATGTCCTCTCAAGACATTTGTTATTCGCTTATTCTTCGGTCATGGCCCTATTGTTTTATATTTGGCCACTTTCTATTGTTCTATTTTCATCCACACTCCCATTATTTTATTTCTGGCCATATTTCATTGTTCTATTCTCCTTTACATTTCTTTGTTATATTCTTGATCATTGTGGACAATACCTCCACATGCTCTACATACCTTATTGTTTCTCCATGTCTTATGCCACCCTGATTCCACATCTCACTGCTTAACCTATATAAGTAGCGCATGTATGTAAATAGTTCTCCATTCTGAATATCAACTTGGTTTATGCCTTCCTGTCTTCCCTCCTCCTGTCTGAAGTCCCCTACTCAGGACAACACTCTTGGCACTCTCCGAAGTTTCCCTTCTGTCCTAAATTAGTGGCATGCATGGAAAGTAGGGTGTGATGAACAAGTAAATTGTGTCAAGTACATGTACTGAGTGTCCAGTAATTTGGCAGTGCCAACCAAGTAGTTAGACTATGCCCATGCACAAGTGTCTAAGCTGCATGCAAGTCACTTAGTATGCCGGTCTCGGCTCGGCACATCCACCATCCACATTCTCTGTCCCTATCCCTCATCCACTCTGCCTCATTTACCATCCATTAATCCTACCTTACTCCTCGACCCATCTTACCGTAAGACATCTGACCATTGTTTTATCCTTGGTCATAGCCCATTGTTTTATAGCTGGGCACTCCCTATTATCCTATCCTTGGCCACATTCCTATTATTCTATTTTCATTGTTCTATCCCCATTTACATTCCTCCATTCTATTTTTGCTCATTGTGGACAATACCCCCACATGCCCTGCATACCTTATTGTCCCACATTCCTGATTCCACATGTCGCTTCTTAACCTATATAAGTAGGACATGCATGTACATACTCCCTCATTCTGGGTATCAACTAGGTTTAGGCCCCTTACCTTACCTTTCTCCTGTAAAGTCCTCTACTCAGGCTGTCACTTTTGGCATCCCCCAAGTATCCCTTCTGTTCCAAATTGGTGGCACACATAGAAAGTAGGGCACAATGCACGAGTATGTTGAAGCCAAAGCTACTACTTTCAGCCTGCAGGACTTGGCCACTTCCTGCCCACATCTTTAGCATTACTGATACTTGACACATTGAAGCCAAGCCACCCTGATCAGTCTGCAGGACTTGGCCAATTCCTGCCAGCATCATGAAGTTGGCATTATTACAATAGTGCTTGGCCCACACATCATTGGTATTCCCAGTGCCTGACATGGTATGTGCAAGTTTTTAGGTATTATTTACCTAGAGCAAACCTACAATGCACACAGATATGATGCCATAATGAATGTAGTACTAGGTGTTCAAGCAAGGGCACTTTATACTGACTCACACTACAATAAATGTGGCCAGGGTAGCATGACTCTTCTTACACCATGTATGGAAGCTACATAGGCTACTGAAGGTAGTAGTGTCTGACTAAGGGGTGCAATTTGTCCATAATTCACCCAAGAACTCTACTGCTTATTGGGCTTTTGCCTGGCAGCTTCTATGGCCTACTATTCCCAAATAGACAGGCAGACAGAATAAGTCAACCAAGAGCTGGAACAATACCTTTACCTTTTCATCAATGAGAGACAGGATGGCTGGGATGCCTGCTACCCCTAGCAGAGTTCCAGTACAACAATCACATTCATGCTTCAACTCAAGAATCACCATTTATGCTGGCCATTGGCCACCACCCATGCATGGGCTTCAAACCATATCAACCCCATCATGTCTTAAATTCATGAATGAGTTGAAGGAGCAAATGGAGGGAGCACTCTCTGAAGGAAAGGCAGCCCTAACAAAGGCAAAGGAACACATGGCAACTTACCACAATTGCCGATGTCAACCAGCACTGAGGTTCATACCAGGCAAGAAGGTATATCTTGATATGAGTGACATCCATACCAACCACCTGTCTAAGAAGTTGGCACATAGGTAGCTTGGCCCCAACCTCTTGGAAGAACAAGTTGGGTCCCAAGCATACCACCTTTGGCTCCCAAAAAACTTAAGCTACCTCCACCCCATCTTTTCATACAGTTATCAGCAACACTCAAGAATGAAACATTTTGATATTTGACTCTACTTTATCCAATATAGAGTTGCTCTAGGTAATTAATACCTAAAAGCCTACATGTACTGGTCCTTTTCTGTGGTGGGATATAATGCAGTCATTCATCACAGCTGGATTATGGTCTGTGACTTATGAGGCCACTATCTGGCATGTAATGGAGGATATAAAAATAGAATATAGTATGATCTGTGAGTATATGTGACCTGTGATGCAAACATAACTGTGACATCATGCTGACTTTGGCTTGGACTTTGGCTTTGGACTTATGTACAATAGTCTAGATATACTAGTCTTGACTTGGACAAGTCCTTGACAGCCAAATGAGGGCAAATTAGTTGCAATTCCTGATCAAGTAGAAGGGTTACCAAACCGCATACAAGTCACTTGGTACATTGGTCTTTGCTTGGCACATTCACCATCCACATTCCCCATTCCTATCCCTTATCCACTCTTCCTTCATTCACTATCCATTAATCCCCATCCCATTTATTCTTTATTTCTCAGCCTGTTTTACCTTGGGACATTTCTTTATTGTTTTATCTTCGGCCATGACCCTATTGTTTTATATTTAGTCATTTTCTATTATCTTATTCTTGGCCACATTTCTATTGTCTTATCTCTTCATTGTTCTATTCTCATTTACATTCCTTTATTCTATTCTTGATCATTGTGGACAATACCTCCACATGCTCATTATACCTTATTGTTCTCCATTCCTTATGCCACCCTGATTCTCCATCTCACTTCTTAACCTATATAAGTAGTGCAATGTATGTAGAAAGTTCTTCACTCTGAATATCAACTAGGTTTACACCTTCTTGCCCTCCCTTCTCCTGTCTAAAGTCCCTTACTTGGGCTGACACACTTGGCACTCTCTCAGGTATCCTGTCTGTTCCAAATTAGTGGCATGCATGGAAAGTAGGGTGCAATGCATGAGTACATTAAAGCCAAGCCACTCCAATTGGTCTGCAGGCCTTGGCTGATTCCCACCAGCATCATGAAGTCAGTATTATTACAATAGTGCTCGGCACATACATCATCAGCATTCCCAGTGCCTGACATAGGCCCCCAACCTTATCACTGACTTCTATCACTTAAAACCTAGTGCCCCTCACTGAATTCCCCCATGGCTGGGATTTATGTGTTAGGGTTGCTATATTTTAGAGGGGGGGTAATGTCAGAGGAACCCTAGCAAACAAGTCATGACTGAAGGCCTACTGAGTGGGGACCAAACCTACTGACCGAGATCCATTTGGTATATTCCTGACTGCTATAACCAATTTGCATACCAAGCAGGTGCTATGGTTGGCAGCTGCTATCAGCAGGCATCACTCATAGCTATCACCTGCATCCTTAGCAATCTCCAGCTTCTCTGGGACCCAGTTCCATATCCAAATCACACAGAGCACTATGGTTGCATTATATATATAGCCATAGTTAGGTGGGGAAGGGGTTCCTTAGAGTTTTCTCTTTAGATCCCTTTGCCAGGTATGCTAGCAACTATGTATATAGATCCTATGCTAAACTTTGGATCCCCCTTAGCCAGTATGCTACCCTAGGGTAGAGCATCTGCTTAGGTTGCCCTTACAGTTGCTGAGCAGTTGAACCAAACATTAGTCAAAAAAACCTATACCATGCTACTAGAGTTCCAACTACCCAAGAATTTATGGGGATATGGGATTTAGTATGCTAACTATATCAAAAATCACATGCATACACACACAGTACCCAACAAGACACCTGATAAGATGGTCCACTACAAAAACCTGATTTATGAGATGCCTATAAATGGGAGAAAGATATCTATGTTAAATTAAAACAAGATGTTAAGTTATTACCTCAAGTGAAGGAAGCTAAGAGGATCAGGCACTCTGCTTAAGGTGATGGCCACTGTATATTTTGGCCAGATACCTGGAGGCCAAGAGCCAAATGTAATATAATTTTTGACAGGGAAGGTATATATTATCTCCTACATTACCTTTTGATGACCATCAAACATCCAGGGAAGAGCAAGGGTCATCAGTTTGGGTGTCCGCAGGTTTGGGTATGGGTCAAGGTGAGAGCACCTGTAAACCAGGCTATCAAGTACACATACTGAGTACCCGTTAACTTGGCAATACCGACGGACCGACCCTTACCCACATACCAGTGACAAGTCTTCCATTGCCAGTTTATGGCCCTAGTTTGGTACATTTGGTACATTTGATACATCATGAGGTTCACCACTCTCATCCCACACCCTCCATCCATTACCGTTCCCTCATTACCCATCCCTTCCCTTATCCGTTTCCCTTAGGAACAATTGTTATTCATTTATTATTTGATCATGGCCCTATTGTTTTATCTTTGGCCATTTTTCCATTGTTCTATTCTCATCCACACTCTTATTATTCTATTTTCAGCCATATTTCATTATTCTATTCTCACTTACATTTTCTATTCTATTCTTGATCACTGTGGACAATACCTCCACATGATTCTTCATTCCTTATTGTTCTCCATTCCTTATGCCTGTCAGCAACAACAAGAGCTTCAATGCTGGAGAGCAGAAGAGGGAAATGAGCAATGATACTTGTCGGTGTATTGAACAGCTCAAGACTAAGCTTTAACTAATTACCTAACAACTATACATATGGTCTGGCAGAGTAGTGGAGTCTAATAACAAGTAATAGAAAGAGGAGGAGTAGGGAAATCATGACATTACCCCCCCTTTAAGGTCAATGTCCTCATTGACTGTTGCCTCTCTACTGAGTGATCCAAACTACTGGGTTGGAGAAGCAAAGCACCCTTTGGTGTAAGCACCTGCATCACTTGTTCATTATCCCTCCCACCCATGGTCTGGTCCAAAATAGGTGGTGAGAAGAAGGTAGATGACCCCTGCACTCATCCTAGCTGTCATGCCGGCATGCAGGATTGGTGGGGCATCCTTTTCACAAGAAGAAGGTAAGGCAGGGGTCGCAGACTGGGTAGTTTAGTTTTTTCGTTGTGCTGGCATGCATGTTGTCTTTCCTAGACCAGGAACTTTTGGAGCTCTCTGCTAGCCATGGGTTATTCTCTCATTGCGCCAGCATGCACAATGATAACAAGTCCTCTTTTTGTCACACTGGCATGTGTGGCGACTCCATTATTTTTTTTACAGGTCCCTGTCTCGTTGTGCTAGCATGCATGGTGGCTCCATTTTTTTCATTGCATTCTGTGTCTGTTTGCACCTGCATACCTCCCAGCCTCATTTTTACACCCTCACAATAGTCCATACTGGCATCTTTGTGTCTCACCGGCACCCACTGCATCTGCACTTACACCTGCACCTGCTGCACCTGCACCTGCACCTGCTGTTGGGCCATGATTTTATTCCCCTGCATTTGTGTTTTGCACTTGCATCTTTATTTCTCTTTTGCACTTTTCACTTTTGCATTTGCGTTCTCTGGCGCTTAAAATAAGCGCCCATAATGACGCACCATTGCACACCTTTGGGTCTTGTCTTTAGCATCCATATTGACAAGCCCCAAAGGTTAGTAGTTACTCTGTTATATACATGTCTTTAGCATCCATATTGACAAGCCCCAAAGGCAATTGTTGCTCTCTGTATGTGACAGTTAAGAGTCTCTAGACCTTCCCTGCCAACACCTGCACCTGCTGCACCTGCACCTGCTGCACCCACTGCACCTGCACTTGCACCTGCACCTGCTGCACCTGTACCCATTGCACCTGCACCTGCACTCATGCACATCCTGCTGCACCCACACTCGCACCTGCGCCTGCTGTACCTGCACTCATACCTGCCGCTCACACCACCCTTGTACCCACTGTTTGCACTTTCATGCACGCAATGTTGCATTGGCTGCTCGTTCGTGCACATGCCATTACATTGGCCGTTTGTTTACACACGTGCTATTGCATTGGCCAGTACACGCCATTGCACTGGCTGTTCATTCACATATGCACCATTGCGCTGGCCGCTCATTCGCACACACGCTGTTGCGTTCCATTTGTTGCACATTGTTGCACTGGCCATTGCCCGCACCTGCATGCTTTGTGCTGGTCGTTTGTTTGTGCACGCACCATTACCACATTCTAGGGTTTTGTATGGGCAGAAGGGTAGTCTGTGGAAGATGTGGCCTATGTGCCTGGGAGCTGCTGAGAATTGCCTGTGGAACTCTTGTGTTTTCTGTCTTGCATTCCTCATATTCTTCTCTGCCACCCACAAATTCTCTTCTCTTGGGTATCCAACCCACTTCACCAAATACTGCAGTACTCTCCTACACATTCTGGAGTCCAGAACTTCCTCTATTTCATATTCCACTCCTTTTGGTGTCATCACTGGTGGAGGGGGTTTTGGCTTTTGTTGTATGGAGGATGTGGGTGTTCGGGCAGGATGTAGAAGGACAGTATTAAATACAGGACGGATGTTTTTCCAATTGGGGGATAGTTGCAGTTTATAGGCACGTTCTCCCAATTTTTGCCACAATTGGGAATGGGCCATAACATCTGTCTTCTAGTCTTTTGAGGGTCGGTCGGTGGTGACATTAAGGCCTTCCAAGTAAACCTTGTCCCCTACTTGATATTGTGGTAGGTCTTGCCTTCCTCTGTTATAATACTTCTTCATATCTGATGCCACCTTTTCTAGTGCTGCTGCTGCCTCCTCTCTTATCTTCTTCATCCTTCTCTCAAATACATCTGACACCTCTGTTTCTATCTCCCTTTGTGGCTCTGTGGACTTCCTTGGATGTTGTCCATAGTTTAAGTAGAATAGAGAGTATCCTGTCGACACTTGTTTCTTGTCATTATAGCTGAACTCTGCCAATGGCAACCATTCCACCCAGTCATCCTGCCGATGGTTGACAAACAGCCGTAGATACTGCTCCACCTCTTGGTTGATGTGTTCTGTTTGTCAATCTATCTGGGGATGATAGGCAGTTGAAGGGTTCATCTTTATCCCTAGCAGCTGGTAGAGGTCTTTTGTGAACTTCGAGATGAATTGAGAGCCCCTGTCACTGATCACCACCTCTGGGAGTCCAAAATCTCTCCACACCATGTCTCTGAAGATCCTTGCAATCCCTTCTGATGTCACCTCTCTATTTGTTGGTGCCAATCTAATTCATTTGGACAGTCTATCCACCACTACCATAATTGTGTCATATCCCAGGCTTTGTGGTAATTGGGTAATGAGGTCCATAGATATGTACTGCCAAATCCTTGTTGGAATTGCATTTGGAGCTAGAGTCCCCCTTGGTTTTGCTGGAAATGTCTTTGTTTGTTGACACCTACTGCACCCATCTACATACATTCTCACATCTCCATATATCCTTGGCCACCAGTAGTTCCTAAGGATGAGTTCTGTTGTCTTGAACCTCCCAGGGTGACCTGCAGTGGGTGTGTCATGGTGTAGATGCATAATTTCCTCTCGAAGCTTCCTGTTCTTTGGTATGTATATCCTTCCTTCCCATGTTATAATCCCCTCTTCTTCCTTCCAATCCTTCTCTCTGCTCTCTACCCTCTCTTTGACTTTGCTTTCTATGTTCTTTGCCTTTCTGATCCTTTTCATCAGGTCTTCCTCCTCTCCTCTGAGCTCTCCCCTTATTGCCTGAAAGAACTCTTGCTTCAACATTGTAACTCCTGTGTTGTCTCCTTCTACTCCCTGTTTATGGTCTTCCCATCTTGAGAGGAGGTCAGCCTTCTTGTTGAGTTGACCTGGTCAATGCTTCAGGATAAAATCATGGTCAGCCAATTCGAGTGACCACCTGCACTGATGGCAGTTCAGCTTTCTTGCTGTCATGAAGTACTCTAGATTCTTGTGGTCCATCCATATCTCAAATGGCTGCATTGTTCCCTGCAGATAGTGCCTCCACTCTGCCAATGCTTGCATAATGGTGTTAAGTCCGTGCGTCAGGCGCTTAGCTAGTACTTCCGAAGGGGTTATCCGGGCTAGTGCGAAGGTCCGTAACGGGGCCAGAGACCGAGACGGAAGTCAGACGGACTACGGACGGGGACGGAGGCGCCGGAGACTTAGGGCAGGTCACGGAATAGTTCAATCCGGTCACTGAGGTGTTCGAGGTCGAAGGGACTTGGCTTCAACTTATGTGTTGCGCCCTCCTCGATCGTCTGTCCCTAATTTCGGAGGGAGGCGGGAGTTTGCCAGAAATGAATCGGAAACTGGAGGAAGACTAAATCGATATTCGTACTGGCGAACAGTCCAGTCGACTGTCAGACTATATACATGTGGCTTATCCTTGTACTATTTTTGCCGGTCATAAAACAAGAAGAAAAAGGAGTACAAGGGGTCAATAGTAAGGAAGAACAAGGGGGTAAGGTACGCGATACTAGCACATCAGTTATCAAGATGCGGAATCCTTGGTTACGGGAATCGGAATCGGACTAGTGGTGGTTCGGACGGATGTTATGGGAATGGGAACAGGAACAGGAATGGGAACGGGAACGGGTCCATGCTTTGATGGTCGGGGAGGATTCGGAAACGGGGGTGGGTGATTGTGGGGGTAGGTGTGGGTTTGTTGGAGGCATGGGATGTAACAGTACCCCCCCATTAGGACCGAGCCCTCGAGGTCCTTAGTTGATGAACGATGTATAGGGTGGTCAAGACTGGTCATCTGGTCTCCCTGGGCCTGGCTTGAGCGGATAGGCATGGTGGAAGTCCGAAACCACCTCTCTCGCGTGGTTCAGTTCTGTGGCGGGGAGCCAGGAGGTCTCTTCTTCTGTTCCTTCGTAGCCAGTCCATCTGACTAGGTATCGGAGTTGGCAGCTATGACATTGATCGATCTTCGAGTCCAGGATTTCCGCTATTTCATATTCACGTTCCCCATTGATCTCTATCGGCGGCTGCGGTGGTATTGTGCGGTTGGGGAAGGTGTTGGGAGTTGAAGGTTCCAGCAT
>QLPG01051176.1:0-12609 GCA_003314385.1 Gomphus sp. MG54 | reverse complement strand
TAGCCCGGAAAACCCCTTCGGAAGTACTAGCTAAGCGCCTGACACGCGGACTTAACAAAGACAGAAATTACAGTAAAGTAATCTCAAGAGACAAAAGAGTCTTTTATCAGAGACTGATTAGAAACCCTCAGGGGTAGAGATGCAATTGAACTGGACAATCAACAGAACAATCTCACTCTGTAGAATCAGTTTTACTAAGCAGGACAATCAACTACTTATGCTGAATCTAATACTAATACCAGACAATCAATGGTATCAATATATGAGAAATAACAATAATACCAGACAATCAACAGTATTACTATTATGTAAACCTAGGAGCTGGACTATCAACAGCTGACTAAGAGTACTGAGTCACAATGTCAAGCTGACAAAGGTGATGAAGATGATGATATGAATTGATTGCTTCAAAGGGGGCAGGAAGGCCTCCTTTTATACTAATTTACAGGCTGATTAGTAAGCTAAGCATGTAATTCTACACCTTCCTAATAGGGAAAGTCTTCCAGAAACTGGTGGTCTGTGCACAAAAGGTCATGGAAGTTGCTGGAACCTTGTAAAAGTTCCTGGATCTAATTTGAGCTACTTTCCTTAACTAGTAATTAAAAAGGGCATTGTAGACCGGTTTTGAGCATGTTATTAAGGGCAGAGGCAGTGCTGAGACACTCTGGTGTCTCACCATAATATTTGTATGAGACAAGGCTGTCTCAGACTAATATTTGGTGTGTTTCTATGGAGAAACCAGCAACTTGGCTCTGGGCTTGAATCTGGTTACAGCCCGATTATCTGGAGAGAGGAGCTTGAATTTCAGGCCAAACCTTCGGTGGTGAATAATAGAAGTTAAATTAGTGATAATGGAAGTATTAGGTAGTATTATGAGGCACCAGGAAGGTTGGAAAGGCCTTGAGGAGGAAAATTTGAAAGATGATAAGGCTCATTAGCAAGCAAATGCTAATAATATTGAGCTAAGGTGGTTGTACAATAGAGAGCTTGTTTTTGTACTTTTAGTCTTTTTATGCTGTTTTTGTGCTTAGCTATCAACCACTAAGAGATCCCCAACATATAAGAGATTCCCAACACCCGCCTTCAGATGCCTGTTGATACAAGTCTGGACAAAGGCTCATTAGCATTCTCCGACTCGACTTGAATGGACTGAGACACACCTCAGTGCTATCCACCCTGGCCTTCCTTAGCTGGTCATTTTCCAGTGTCTTCTGGCCCCAAGCCTTTCAGACCAACTGTTTTTTTTTAGCACATGAGTGTACTCCTTGTCTCGCTTAGTTATTCCCAAGCCTCCCTCTCACAAGTCAGGAGTCGGTCCCCAAGTTCCAACCCCAGATAGACCCACTTGGTCAGACACATTCTACTTGATGGTGGACAACTCCAAGATAATCTTGGAGCTTTTGATGACCTTCCAAGTCACCTTCTTAGAGGCCCCTTTCTGGGTCTCCTTTCAAGCCCTCTCAGCCCCCTCCTGCTCCTTGGCCTTTTTCTTGGCCATCTCCTTTGCCTTCTTTTTGACCTTTTCCTTGGCCTCTCTCTCAGCCTTCTCGGCCTCCTCCTGTTCCTTAGCCTCTTTCTCAGCCACCTCCTTTGCCTTCTTTTCAGCCCTTTCCTTGGCCTCTCTCTCAGCTTTCTTGGCCTCCTCTTTGGCCTTTTGCTCGGCCTCCTCCTCAGCCATTTTCTTCTTCTTGGATTAGACTTCCTCGAGCTTCTCCAAGGCTAACCACATCTGCTCTATAAGAGTGGCTTCATTGTCCATGATGGGGGTAGTTGGTGAAGACATGGCCAGTCACCATGGAAAAGGTCCCCCTTTTATACCTTTGTGCAATGCCTAATCATGTAATCCTTCCACGGTAACTTCCATCATCATTAGGCACCAGGACCTCAAGGCTCGGTCCTAACAGGGGGGCACTGTTATGTATATCCTCGATATAACTCTGACACCTCAGACATCCAACACAAGGTGCTATGAAGAAGATTACCCTGAAGCAAGTCTGAATTCACCCCATCACCTCTGAGCCTCATCACTCCACTCTGAGCCCCAACTAGTAATGATCACCTCAGACCTTGGATCTCTTTCCTTTCTCGTCGAACAATAGTCTTATTGTAACACCAGATGTAGATTTCTCTGGTAACCCATTTTTGTTCATCTTATTGTTCTCTTGACCATTCCTGATTAGTTACAATAAGGACTGCTATGTATAAATACCTCCAGACTTCTGAACTATACCTTAGTTCGAATACTGACTTAGTATTCCCACTCACTCTCTGAACTCCAAATCTCTATACCTCCGAACCTCCAAAATAAGGGACTGACAATGGAGGAGGGCATAACACACAAGTTGAAGCCAAGTCCCTAAGACCTTAAACACACAACTTCAGACCAACTTATGTCAGCTCAGACCTGATGTGACTTTGGACTTAATAGAAAGTAGGACACAACACATGAGTATGTTGAAGCCAAGCCACTCCAATCAGTCTGCAGGACTTGGCTGATTCCCACCTGCATCGTGAAGTCAGCACTATTGCAATAGTGCTCGGCCCATGCATCGTCAGCATTTCTGGTGCCTAACAGTTAGGAATTTAGGAACCACTAGGTGGGAAACTGGAATGAGTTTAGCATGGTGATTAGAACCTATAATAAGCACCCAAGCTCTGGACTTAGTACCAGGAGGTTGGCTCTACAGACTCCAATGTATAGATTTGTAAGCTAGTGCACAGACCACTTACATAAAGGGTATAAGAGGGGTTCACCAGTAGCGGGATCCTTAGACTTTCCTCATTAGATTCCCCCTACCTAGGTGAGAGCCTCACATGTATTTAGGTAGTAACTATAATTAAAACTTTGGATTCCCCCTACCTAGCCCTCTCTGTGAGATAGCTCTGGAGAAATCTGGAGGGTTGCCCTTACGACTCCTTACTAGGATGCAGTTCAAAACTACGTCAAGATTACTCTAAGATTATTCCAAGCTACAAACAAGTAAAGCTTTAGAGCAGTTGGAATGGGTGAGATGACAATTGACCTACCAAATAATGTCAATATCTCCAAACTAAGGCTCACAGAAGTCCTCTATTCACCTGAAGTCCTCTACACCCTTGTGTTGGTTGGACATCTCAATGATGCAGGATGTGATGTGACTTTTACAGATGGCAAATGCACTATATGTGAGCAGACTGGTAACTTGGTTGGCATGATCCCCAAATCAGGACATGGCCTCTACAGAGTCTTGCATGAGTCTGATACAGCAAATTTAGCTGTAGACATACTAACCTTGGATCAATTCCACCATCAGATGGGCCACATCTCACCTGAAATGGCTAGGAGATTAGTGGCTAAAGGTTTTGTGACAGGAGTTAAACTTGAAGACTGTTATGGCCCATGCAGCCAAACAAACCCACATTAAACCCCACAACCACTTGCACCGTTTCCGGGACCTTTCCTATCGCCCAAAGCCTGAATAACCAATTTTCGGATGTCCGACATACATTCTGAAGGTTCTGCAATCCCGAACCTCCGAAGACTCTGAAGTCAAGGTTCCGTTCCTTTGATAGACGATGCGCAGGACCATCATGTACCTCACTCCTTGTTCTTCGTTTTATATTGCCCCTTGTACTCTCTTCCCCCCCTTGTCTTTACTCAGTAAAAGATAGTACAAGAACTAGGTACATGTATATAAGCCACCAGTCGACTGGACTATTTGCCAGTACGAATATCGACTTAATTTGCGTCATAGTTTCCGATTAGTTTCCAGTAAACTTTCCGACTCTCCAAAATTAGGGACAGACGATCGAGGAGGATGCAACACATAAGTTGAAGCCAAGTCCCTGCGACCTCGAACCACTTGTACCACCCTATACCATGAACAGTCCTAAGGCCCCCGGTGTTCCCGACTTCCATCCGCTCTGATTCCGACCCCAATCCTGATCCTCACCCCCACCCTCAGAATACGGACTCTCCCTTCAGAACCCTTTTGGAACCCTCTGAAAACCCTGCCGGAAGTCTCTAGCTAAGCGCCAACACGCGGATTTAACAGTATATTCGTACTCACACTCCTGATCATCATTAAGCATGAGACCCATCACACATTCACAAGCCATGCAGACAACCACTCAGGCATCTGCCTGCCATGCATCCATCCCCCAAGAACTGCCCGTCCCCGGACCAAGTTTTCAGATGCCTCAGACCCCAGCTCATCCCCCGGAGCCTTCCTCTGACTCCAGATTTTTGGATGCAGACCAACACCTGCATTCGAACTTGACCAACCCATTCCTCATGAACCACCCCCCGGCGATTCAACAATCATCGCCATCGGATGTGCAGTCCAGCTCAGGACCATCCACAGCAGTGCCATCAGACTCGTCGGTGCCCCCCTATGCACCACCACCTTTCGCACCCCCGCCCGTGGCACCACCACCTTTCGCACCCCTGCCCGTGGCACCACCACTCATTGCACCACCCGCCGTACCCCCGTTCGCTGCACCACCCCCCATCGCCCAACCCCATGTCACACCACCTGCCACAGCACCGCCGCCTCCTGCACAACCGGGAGGGGCCCCCGCCTTAGGACCCAATGTTGTTCCCAATCTCACTCAGGCCCTCGTTATGCTGGCAAGTAACTTAGCCAGCCCCAGAAGATCAGCTCCCCACGCCACCAAGATTCGGGATCCAGATACCTTCGATGGATCCGATTCAAGAAAACTACAAGCCTTTCTAGTGCAATGTAGGCTGAACTTCCGTGACCACCCTGACACCTTCGACACCAAGAGCGCCAAGGTAACCTACATACTGTCGTACCTGACCGGTACTGCCCTGGACTGGTTTGAACCAGCCCTTTCTGCTCCTGATGAGCCAGACTGGCTCCATGACTATGAGGAGTTCGTGAATGAACTCAAAACCAACTTCAGCCCCCACGACCCAGAAGGAGAGGCCGAAGCAGACCTCGAGACCCTCTGCATGCGCGATAATCAGCGCATCACGAAATATGTAGTCGAATTCAATCGACTAGCCACCCGCGTCCACTGGGGCGATGCTGCACTTCGTCGCCAGTTCTACAACAGACACCCCGGTAGAATCAAGGACAAAATCTCTAGAGTAGGAAAACCCCATTCCCTGCTTCAACTCCATCTCCTGTCCCAATCCATCGATGCCCACTACTGGGAGCGACGATCGGAAATCGCCAGAGAGCCCCCCTCCACACGGAACTTCGACCGCCCCTACGACAGAGGGAGGACCCCCATGACCACATATTTGGCCCCTAACATGGGCAATAAGACGGCCAATGTAGGCCAACCTGCGACCCCGTCCAGTGGCAGCAGGACTACTATGGATCTTTTGTCCAAAATCGGAAAAGACGGAAAACTTACACCGCAAGAACGGCAACGCCGCTTCGAACAAAACCTCTGCCTCTTCTGCGGCAGATCGGGCCACCCAGCCAAGGAATGACCAAGATCCACCACCACGGTCACCAAAGGGCACGCAGCCTCCATGATGGAAGAGGTTGAAGAAGAGTCTGAGACATCGGACACTTCGGAAACTGAGGAATAAGAAGTTAGGCCCCCGACTCCGGCACCAGTTGTTCACGTTGAACACCAACTATGCCTATGGACATAAAACAAAACAACGCATCCAACCTTTTCAGGAATATCACCCCCCGTGACCAATCGTCAAAATATTTTGACCCCTCTGCGGAAACACTCCAACCCTCCAAACTCTGACCCTCTGAAAATCCGTCAGATTCTAGTTACCGGACACCACACGCTCACCCACCACGATCCAACGATCGATAGGGTATTGAGTACTACCTTGTTTAGCCTACGTCCAAACTGATTCTTGGCAATATGGAGCCAGCAGTCTTCACTCAGCGCTTAATATGACCCTTCAAAAACTCCGCTCAGGAAGAACCCTGATCCTCGCAGACTTCCGTACCATCCCTTAGACTAACGGTACCATGTAGATTCTCTAGAACTAGACCCTTTCTTGTTAGAGTATTAATACGAGCTAAAACTAATCAACAATTTCAACCGAGACTCGAGCCTTGCAGGACAATCCCCGAATCCCGACGACACTACCTCCGTCCAAGCGACAATCTGGTGGAATGAACGCTACGATCTCCACGACTACCACGAACAACACGCAAACCATGACCCCGTCCATGTAGTCGAACAAACGAGGAAACATCCACCCTAGAAGGAGGAAAACCAACTGGGGAACAACCCATCGATTGGAAAACCCCGACAGCTCCCCTCCAGGAAAAACTACCTCGATGCCTTCTACGATCACACTCACAACCCAATAATACAAAAATCCATTTATTATCAACATGGAACACCCAGGCCCTGGTCGGAACCAACCCGACCAAAACTCAAACTGTTCCAACTTGGACCAGCCCTAGAGGCTCCACCCCCTAAACCCCTTAGAACCACCCAACGGACCCCTCACACCAAGCATCCACATTCCATGACCAAGTCACTCAACAGACTCGCCCGAGACTCCCCCGGCCTCCGAAGGACGAACACTACCCGAGGACTGATCATGGGGACCAACCCCCTGACTAATCAAGGACGACAACGCATCGACAAGATTCCGAGCCAGTGTAACCTCCCCTGAACACAATTCCGACAACTCGATAATCCACAGCAGGCAACTATCGAGTGCCACGAGGAGATCATGGAAATAACTCGATGTCACCCTGAAGGCATCCAGACGGGTCAAAAAAGCGGAAATCTGATCGAAGGCTTCTGGACCATCCGCCCCCACCACCAGGCCACTGGGGATAACACCCCGCACCAACCGACCTAGAGGATGGTCTCCGGATGGTAACAGATCTAGGAAATGCCCCTGCACTATGGAGAAGTTAAAGGAAGGAGGAAGTAAACTGGATAGACAAACCAAGGGAATCACGAATTGCGATGGCATGAGCCCGCAATGCCGCCACATCAGCATCAATGCCCTGCAGGCGTCGAACTTCATCCTCGAGACCCCTGTTGAACTCCCCCGACGATGCTCCGGAGAGGAAAAAACGGGAAAGAATTCCGAAACTTCCCGAGGGTTGAGGATCCATGTTCTCCATTGGGGAAAGACCCTCACAGTTCTGCGAACACCCCCTTTTTATAGACAAACGAACCATCAGCGCTTATCGATCAAAACATCCCAGGGAACCATCAAAGAACTCCCACAGTAATGTCCGTCTTAATTACCGCTCCAATTAAGCTTAGGACCTCGAGGGCTCGGTCCTAGTGGAGGGATACTGTTATGGCCCATGCAGCCAAACAAACCCACATTAACCCCCACAACCACCTGCACCGTTTCCGGGACCTTTCCGATCGCCCAAAGCCTGAATAACCAATTTCTGGATGTCTGACATACATTCCGAAGGTTCTGCAATTCTGAACCTCTGAAGACTCTGAAGTCAAGGTTCCATTCCTTTGATAGACGACGTGCAGGACCTCACTCCTTGTTCTTCGTTTTATATTGTCCCTTGTACTCTCTTCCCCCCCTTGTCTTTACTCGGTAAAAGATAGTACAAGAACTAGGTACATGTATATAAGCCACCAGTCGACTGGACTATTTGCCAGTACAAATATCGACTTAATTTGCATCATAGTTTCCGATTAGTTTCTGGTAAACTTTCCGACTCTCCAAAATGAGGGACAGACGATCGAGGAGGGCGTAACACATAAGTTGAAGCCAAGTCCCTGCGAACTCGAACCACTCGTACCACCCTATACCATGAACAGTCCCAAGGCCCCCGGTGTTCCCGACTTCCATCTGCTCCGATTCCGACCCCAATCCCGATCCTCACCCCCACCCTCGGAATACAGATTCTCCCTTCAGAACCCTTTTGGAACCCTCCGAAAACCCTGCCAGAAGTCTCTAGCTAAGCGCCAACACATGGATTTAACAAAGACTCACCATTGGGTCCCTTCTTCTGCGAGTCTTGCATATATGTGAAGGCCACTCACAAGCCTGTTCCCAAAGTGATTGAAGGCACCTTGTTAAATCCACGTGTCAGCACTTAGTTAGAGGCTTCCAGAAGGGTTTCCAGAGGTTCTGAATGATTTCTGAGAGGGGGTTCGAACTCTGGAGGTGGGGGGACTAAATGTCAGGTTCACAATTGGAATCGGAATGGGGACGGAAAGACGGGGGGCACAGGGGGTCTGGGACTGTTCATGGTACAGGGTGATTCGAGTGGTTCAAGGTTGCAGGGACTTGGCTTCAACTTATGTGTTGTGCCCTCCTCAATCATCTGTCTCTAATTTCAGAAAGTCAGAAAGTTTACTGGAACTGAATCGGAAACTACGATGTAGAATTAAGTCGATATTTGTACTGGCAAATAGTCCAGTCGACTGGTGACTTATACCCCTTGGCAGTACCAAAGTCCATCAGTACCCGAAGCTTGACAGAATCCCCTGGAAGTCACTGAGTTACCCTTGTAGTCACTAATGACAAAAGAAAAGAAATATTCCCACAGCTTGTAGTTATGTGACTGGTCAGGTCACAAAATATTATTAGTATATGAGCCATGCTTCTGGGCTGACCTTTATGAAATAGCTATTATATAAGCCCAGGAATTTGTTGTACAAGTTGATTTGAGAACTTGACCCAGGAATTTGGCACCATTTTCCATGTATTAAGTAATAGACACCCAGTTATGGTTCCTTGTGGGTCCAAATAGAAACAGACAAAAAAGATATGTTTGTGAGGATTTTCCTTGGACTTGAAGGTTTGATATTTAAGAGTTAATTACCCTGAGTAATTCACTCTTAAATGGCCAGCTGTCAAGCGTCGGGTACTGACGGACTTCGGTACTGCCAAGGGGTGTTGTCGAAAGGTCGGGCGGACTATGGCCAAGTCCTGCAGGCCAAGAGTAGTGGCGTTGGCTTCAACGTACTCGTGCGTTGCACCCTACTTGCCGTGCGTAGGCAAGATAATAGGATCGTGACTCAAAATGGGACAATAGGGAGTGGCCGAGTATAAAACAATGGGGTCGTGTCCGAGGATAATACAAGGACAGGAAGTCCCGAGGTGAAACAGACCAAGGAGTGCGGATGGCGGATGTGCCGAGCCGGGACTGGCGCACGAAGTGTTATGTAGGCAACGTGGGCACTTGGTCGTGGATATAGGATGACTGCTCGGTCGGCACTGCCGGCGGATGGGTCTCGGTACGTGGACTTGACACCAGCCAAATTATTATATTTTTTGGTAGTCAATTCAAGACTGGTTTGTTGAGTTATTTTCTGAGTGAGAGAGGTTTGGAATCCTTTATGCTGATCCTGGTCTGATGGCCCTTCATATCTATTAGAGAATTCCCCATTCTCCAACAGTTGAGTCAGGGATGCGATGTGTAAGGAGGGCCTTTGCAGAACAGTCCTCCTTGATCCACTGGGTAAGTGCAAGCTCCTCATTGGGCTTAGGAGGTGTACTGAGAATGGGACAAATAGCTGTGCCATCAAAATATCCCCATAAGCCTTTTATCTCAATGGCATCCTGGAAATGCATGGCAAATGCAGTCCAGTTCAAGCCAGATGGCCTGATCTTTGGGACTGAGGAGGGGAGAAGGTCGATGGTGGTGAATATAGTGGACATTAGGGTGAGTACTGTTTGAAGTAGGGAGCAGCAGGGCCCTGTCAAGTGCACATACCAAGTATCTAGTAACTTGGCAGTGCTGACCAGATCATCAGTCTAATCCCATGTGCAAGTGACCAATCCACACATATGTCACTTGGTACATCGGTCTCAGTTTGGCAAATTCACCATTCACATTCTCTATTCCTATCCCTCATCTACTCTTCCCCACTCATTTTCCACTAATCCCACCCCATCTACTCCTTATTTCTCAATCTGTTCTACTTCGGGACATTTTACCATTGTTTTATCTTCAGCCATGACCCTATTGTTTTATATCCAGTCATTCTCTATTATTCTATTCTTGGCCACATTTCTATTATCTTATTTTCATTGTTCTATTCTCATCCACATTCCTTATTCTATTCTTGATCATTGTGGACATTGCCTCCACATGCTTTACATACCTTATTGTTCTCCATTCCTTATTCCACATCTCACTTCTTAACCTATATAAGTAGCAAATGTATGTAGATGTTTCTTCACTCTGAATATCCACTTGGTTTACATTGTCTTGTCTTCCCTTCTCCTTTCTGAAGTCTCTTACTTGGGCCAACACTCTCAGCACTCTCCCAGGTCCTCCTTCTGTCTAAATTAGTGGCATGCATGGAAAAGCAGGGTGCAATGCACGAGTACATTGAAGCCTAGCCACCCTGATTGGTCTACAGGACTTGGCTGATTCCCATCTACACTATCGGCATTACCAATACCTAACAGGCCCATAACCTGTTATGTTTAATAAACTATGCAATAATCTACTCAGTGTTTGTATGTCAAACAACTTGTTTATAGTTTACCTATGCAATAATCTACTAGAGTACATAGGTAAGCAAAACAGATAAATGATAGCTAATTAAATGTCTCACCTCAGTGTTTGTATGTCAAATGACTGAGGAAAGACAGTGGTCGAGGTAGCTCCTTATACAGTTTTCATAACAATAGGCTATCTAAAACAAGGAAACAAAAAAGAATAGTTTTTTGCGACTGCGCAAAAACTATATGCGGCGAATAATGATTGTGGAAAACAATACCGGGGTGACACGGTTTGTCACACTGCGATGTCGCCATCTCCAACAGAAAGTACGTGTGTAAGAAGGGTATGTGCCTCGCGAAAGAGTGTTCCAAAGTATACTTCCTGTTACAGAGGCGTGTGCCAGCCAATAGAAACGTGGGAAGGAGCGCTTGACGAAAGTACCGAGAAAAGCCTAAAGCTTCTTATAGAGTTAAGATCCGTTCAATAAGATCGTTCAATTTGAAAAGATAATCATAATCTCAGTCCAAGCAATAATTGTTGTTATTGTCAGATTCGCAATTCGCCTAAAAAACCTCGGAAGTTTGCATGTTTCCTTGGGAAGTGTTTATCAGGAAATTGTTGTAATACAGAGCTTACATAAAGGGTTTGGGTGAGATCAGCAATTTATTTTGTGTTAATGTATTTGTGTCAATGCTCTCTCTCTCTCTACACCGGAGGTTACGGGGGATTTCGGTGTATAAAACCGCCAACTAAAGCTTCAAAAAGAGTGGTTGACTTTTTTTTTCCCCTTACAGTTTCAATAGAGTGTAACAACGAGGAAAAATGTTGCGATGTCTCCTAATTCCAGGTGTGCATCACGACACCTTACTCTTTTGGATTAATAATGTCCGAAATGCGATTTATTGTAGGTAACAAGTTCTAGCAAACATCACCAATTAACGAACGGAGGTGCAATTTGACTGCCAAGCATGATTGAAGAATGTTAGGGAGGGAGGGAGGGGGGTAAGATTTATATCCCGTATGTTATATGGTAAAATGGTAAAAAAAAAATTACCCACCACAGGGTCTCAGCTTTGCTGACGTGAACAGTGCCAGGAAGAAAGAAGAAACAAAGAAAAAACATAGGCAATTCAGGCAAGTGAGTGGCTGATCAACGAAGGTGGTGGAAGTCAATGTTGTGGGTTATTGCTTAATTTGCGCCGCTCCGGATTGCGTCGAGGAGAATATCATTGGAGTCGCTGCCAGCTTCCCACAAGGAGAAACCTAGCAGGCCGGCAGACTTTATGTACTCGCCTTTAGCTTTGAAAGCCCGGGCGTCATCGAACGAAACTTCGATCAAGGTCTTGGGATTATATACGTATGCCTACAACACAAATAAAAACATGTCAGGTTAACGTGATACATCCTCTAACAGAAGAAGAAGAAGAAAAGGAACTCAACTGTTTTGCTACAGTTATCAAATCTGTATGAAATGCCTTGTGCTGGTGTGCCAGTGGGGGTGAGGAACCCGCCTTTGATCAGACCCCAGAAATTGAATACACCTAGCGGGCCAAACAAAAAACTTGTCAATATTGTTTTTTTTTGTCAAAGTGGCAAACCAAAGAGGACGCGTGGTCACCTCCGGCTGGTTGTTGGACGCCACATGCGTCAGGGCCGGCTGTGCTATCCCAGGAGTCACCGGAGGGATGGACAGAATGATTGAATGTCGGGTACGGGGCGAGGGCCTTGTCCTTAATCGCGACGTTGGCTGGCACACTGAAGCTGTGTCCGTAGCCTGCTACACCGAGTACGATCTGGTGGGCTGGGAATCCAGCTTTGGTCCACGCAGCCACAGCACTCGTTGCAGAGCCCTGCTGGTCCGCTGGGGGAGCACATGCGTCAGCTACTGGTGCATTAGGTCCCACAGCATTGCTCCAAGGTCCAAAAATGTCAAAGTTCAAGATTTGGATAAAGTCTAGAACCTTGGCAAAAGGGGCCATGTTCGTCGAAGGCACTCCTGAAGCGTCCACGAAGGGATTGATGGGTGTCCCGGCGCTCAGTATGAGTTTGGAGGTGGAGGGGGTCGAACGGAGTTGTTGGAGGAGGAGGAGAAGGTTCGCTGTGTCGTCTTTTGAGATGGTATTACATCCGACTCCTTGATGGGCGGGATAGTCCCAGCTGTACGGGGTGGTTACCAATACATCATTGAAAAAAAAAAAATGATCATAAAATTTACTCGAAATCAATGCCA
>QLPG01051175.1:0-15807 GCA_003314385.1 Gomphus sp. MG54 | reverse complement strand
AAGAAAATATTGTGATTGACCTCTCTCCAGGGGTAGAGTGCATATATACACCCCACAAGGATTCCTTCCACCTGCAACACATTTGGCATGGTAGACCCTTGGTCTCACTGGCCTCCTCAGTGGTCTTTGACCTAGAAGAAAGTCAGTAAACAAGCATTAAAAAAAAGACATGAATTATCTTTAGGGCATTGCTCCCTTTTACTTTTGGTACCCTTCTCTTTCTGCACTCCTGAGCCACTTGCTTCAGGAACCTCCTTTTGTTTCCCCTTATCAGCTCTGATGGCACTCAATCCATATCACATTCACTGTTGTCACATCACACGGCCAACCATTCAATTCAGTACTACAATCTTCAAACTCCCAATATATCATCACGTCTTCTTCAGAGGTCATTCCCATGCAATGCTACAACACCCAGGACACACACATCTAGGCAGAACTACTATCATATCATTATCTTTGCATACCCCCTTCAGCACATGGCTCACTCGGGAGAAGATCCCATCCAATCTACACTCAGTCATATTCAATAGGAGATGCAGTCTATTTCTGTCAGGCACCAAGGATGCCAACAATGCATGAGCTGTGCACTATTGCAATAATGCCAACTTCATGATGCTGGTGGGAATCGGCCAAGTCCTGCAGATGGATTGAAGTGGCTTGGCTTTAACATACTCGTGCATTGCACCCTACTTTCTGTATGTGCCACTAATTTGGAACAGACAAGATCCCTGGGAGAGTGTCGAGAGTGTTGGCCCAAGTAAGGAATTTAAGATAGGAGAAGGGAAGACAAGAAGGCATAAACCTAGTCGATATTCAGAATGAAGAACTATCTACTGTACATACATGTGCTGCTTATATAGGTTAAGAAGCAAGATGTGGAACCAGGGTGGCATAAGGAATTGAGAACAATAAGGTATGAAGAGCATGTGGAGGTATTGTCCACAATGATCAAGAATAGAATAAAGGAATGTAAATGAGAATAGAACACTCAAAATAAGATAATAGGAATGTGGCCAAGAATGAGATAATAGAAAGTGACTAAATATAAAATAATAGGGTTGTGGCCAAGGATAAAACAATAGTAAAATGTCCCAAGATAAAATGGGCCAAGAAATAAGGAATAAACAGGGTGGGAGTAATGTAGATGATGAATGTGCCAAGCCAAGACCGATGTACTAAGTGACTTATGTATAGGTTGGTCACTTGCACATAGAATTAGACTACCAAGTTACCCAATACTTGGTACATGTACTTGACAATTTCTCAGAAAGTTGAGAACCATACATATTTCTTGGAATGATGTCTAGACCAGCATCTCATGGTAGTAGAGTAAAATACAAGGCAGAGTTAAAGGCACCATCTCACCCTGACTATCCAGCCCACTCCATTCAACTCACTCTTAATCACAAGATGAGAGTGCATGACCATATTCTCATTAGTCCTCCTCCTCCTAGACCCCTATCCTTGGATTGGATACTGGAGAAATTGCAGATGATATGTTGCCTGTGACCTGGCATACCAGATGGTTGACAGCTCTAAGTTTAACACCCTACAAACTGCCATACATGTATATTTCACCACATCTGATCTTAATTACTGTGATGGGGGATAATGATTGGTGGATGGACTAGCTACTGCAGTACAAAGATCTGTAGCTAAGGGATGTGTAGCTAATTTTCTATGTGATTATATGCTATTACGCAGACGACGTACGGCGGGTCGATCATGTGTAAGTGCTGGTCCGAGGAGCTGGCGGCGATGTGACCGTAGGTCGTGTAGGTTGATTGTGGATGATCCACAACAACAGAATATGTTAATATAGACGTGAGCACGATAGATAGTACCTATACGATTATCCCCGCTGGGTCCGCAGCCTTGAATGACGACGAGTGATGCTTTGACCCAATGCGGTTTGACGTCACGTAAGTGCGTCGAGTAGATATCAAATATAAGTACGGGGGTTTTTCGGTATGAGAGACTGATTTTTTATTCATTGTAACTACTTTGTCTTTATACAAGTAGATCATGTAACTAGAATATGATCTGTAATTAACAGATTTTGTGGAGCATATGCAGGGTCGGCCCACTGTGGGCTGCCCCGATGGAATCTTCATAGAAATATGACACCTGTCAGTGGTGCCATTTGAATAGAACAACTTCCCCTTTGTTCCCTTCCTGTCTGCAACATTTATCGCCCCTCTGGGCTGTGTCTCGTGTCTCATTCTCCTGTTTCTCAGTCATCTGTCCTCAGTGACTGCATATATGCGTCCCGGTTCCCTCAGTTCTTGTTCCTTTACATGTGAGTCTCTTCCCCTATGTTCCTTCTATCCCCTCCTATCTGTTTTCCCTTCGTCTCCTTCTGTATTCCATACATTTCGGCTCCTCTGGCCCCTGTATCTCCTGGTCATCCGGGCACTTAGCATCTAAGTCGCCGCCGGTTTGAGTCCCTCGCACGGTAACTACTAGTAAGCCCGTGTTCTTGTACTACTTTCCACTGCATGCTCACTAATACATCTTCTGTACACTAGTTTACACTATTCTCTCCAGATTTATACAGAATTCATATGCAGGTGTGTTTTGGTTCTTTTCTCATCCCTCACTCCCTTCTCCATTCCTTCCACCGTTCGTCACAACATCTGACACTGTAAATGCTACTATTACTATGAATGATCTGATCAAAGTCATATATAATAAAACAGCTCTAATAAAGGACAAAATGACTATAATCTTATACTTAAATGAAATGACAAGTGGAGATTTTGATTGGTCCTGCAAGCTCTTGAGTGGCAATATGACATTTTCTTTAATGTAACTGACACTGGTGTTAAATCCACGTGTCACGCTTAGCTAGAGACTTCTGGAAGGGTTTTCGGAGGGTTCCGAAAGGTTTCTGAAGGGGGAGTTCGTATTCCAAGGGTGGGGTGAAGGATCAGAATTGGGATCGGAATCGGAGCAGATGGAAGTCAGGAATGCCGGGGGCCTTGGGACTGTTCACGGTATAGGGTGGTATGGGTGGTTCGAGGTCACAGGGACTTGGCTTCAACTTATGTGTTGCACCCTCCTCAATCGTCTGTCCCTAATTTCGGAAAGTCGGAAGTTTACCGGAACTTAATCAGAAACTACGACGCAGTATTAAGTCGATATTCATACTGGCAAATAGTCCAGTCAACTGGTGGTTTATATCCATGTATCTAGTTCTTGTACTATCTTTTACTGAGTAAAGACAAGGGGGGGAAGAGAGTACAAGGGGCAATATAAAAAGAGGAACAAGGAGTGAGGTATGCGATGATCCTGCGCATCATCTATCAAAGGAGCGGAACCTTGACTTTGGAGTCTTTGGAGGTTTGGAAATGTGGAACCTCAGAATGATGTATTGGACATCTGGAATTTGGTTATACAGACTTTGAGTGATTGGAAAGGTCCCAGAAAAGGTGTGGGTGGTTGTGGGGGCTGGTATGGGTTTATTGAGAGTACGGGCCATAACAACTGGATGAGATTACTTTCTGTCTTGAAATTGAGGCTCAGAAGGTAATACCCATAAATCTATCAAAGCAGGTAAAAAAAAACTACTTACTGTTAAACAGAAGAAGGGAGGGCCAGGTCATCTGAATAATGCACAAATTGGTAGCATTCTAAACATACACTTGACAAGAAGAAGGTGGCAGAAGCACTGGAAAAGTTCCAGATTGGTGAAAAAATATGAACGAAAAGAAGGATAGTCAAAAGGAGAAGAAACCAAAAAAGGATAAGGTACATGCTTCAATCACTGAGGTTTCTAATGACAGCAGAGCTGAGTCTTGTCTTGTGCCCTACTCTATAACCCTACAGTGTACCCCTATTAGGAACCATATGCCAGCATGCCTGACTACTCATTTCAGCTAGCTCAGCCTAACTCTGCCTCACTCACCTATTCAACTATACACCCTCAGTGTCAAGCTTTGGTAATGCTGAAGATGCAGGCAGGTAATAGCCAAGTCCTGTAGGCTGGAAGTAGTAGCTTTGGCTTCAAAGTACTCGTGTGTTGCACTCTACTTGCCGTGCATGCTAGCAATTTGGGACAGAGGAGGTACTTGGGAGGTGCCAAAAGTACCAGCCCAAGTAGAGGACTTTACAGAGGAAAGAGGAGACAAGGGGCCTAAGCCTAGTCAATACCCAGAATGAGGAAGTATATACATACATGTCCTACTTATATAGGTTAAGAAGTGACATGTGAAATAAAAAATGTAGAACAATAAGGTATGCAGAGCATGTGAGTATTGTCCACAATGAAAAAAAATAGAATGAAGGAATTCAAACCGGGATAGGACAATGGAAATAGAATAATAGGAATGTGGCCAAAGATGGGACAATAGGGAGTGAATGACTATAAAACAATAGGATTGTGGCCGAGGATAAAACAAGGACAGGATGTCCCAAGGTGAGGTAGGGCAAGGAATAAGGAGTGGACATGGTAGGATTAATGGATGGTGAATGGCATAGAGTGGATGAGGAATAGGGGCAAGGAATGTAGATGGTGGAGGTGCCGAGCTGAGACCGGTGTACCAAGTGACTTGCATGCAGCATAGGCACTTGTACATGGACATAGTCTGACTGCTCAGTTGGCACTGTTGAATTACCAGAATCTCAGTACGTGTACTTTGACACTTAGCCCTTGAACTATATGCACCTCATGTATCCGTCTTGGCATCACATGCACCTGTCAATTCACTCCACTCATTTACATCAACTGCCATATGCTTGCAAATCCATTTTCACTTCATTTATATTTAATATCCTTTTCATTACATTCCACTCCACTTTCTTTATTTACAATTCCATTATATCTATGATATCCGATCTGCTACTATGTTCCTTATAGGGTAACTCCATTGGGAATTGGGGTGACATGTCACCCCTCAATGTCACAGAGGAGATCAAGATTGGGACATAGTATTTCTGTTCTTGCTTTTCATGATCCTTGGAGTTTCTTATCTATTATAGGAATCTAGTCAACACCTCATAGATTTGAAAGTAGTTTCAAGATCTTGTACCTTCAGTAGTTCAGTCTTCAGTCAGATAATCAATTGAGATTTCAACTAAGCTTCCTTCTGTTCATCTTAGACTTAATTACATTCTTGCTCTTTATGAAATTAGGGTCCAGTGAGATCTGGTGGGCACAACATTAAAGTTGAAGCCTTACCCTACTCTGAACCTTGCCATTGCTTTGACCTTGAGAGATATTACATTTAATTACAACTATGTCATCTTTTCATACCATAACAGTATTATCTGACTTCTACACCTGATTGCACTTCACATATCATCTTTGCATATCACAACCATCTTGAATACTTATTCAACTGCTCGTAATATACCCTTCATCATAGAAGTCCTGAACCAGTTGCAGGAGATTCCAAACTTCAATGATTGTCAGAACAACCTTCGATTTACAAAGCTGGCTGGTCAGGTGGAAATGCTCCTCCTGAACCCAAGGACAATGACAATGAAGAACCTAATGATGATAACAACATTGATGAAGCAAATATTACTCTTAATTCAAATGCTAGTGCCAACAAGTTTGTCAAAGCACTCATCGAGCGATTAGCCCAACCACTCCCTAAACCCAATCCCAATACTGGCCACCATGCCAATATTTGTGAGCCTGAGGTATACGATGGCACCAACGAAGCTAAGCTTCACACATTCTTCTTGCAATGCATGCTGAACTTTCGAGACCATCCATCTGTCTTTTTCTCAGATGCGTCGAGAGTCTAGTATGCCATTTCGTACCTCACAGGCCCTGCACTTCAGTACTTTGAGTCTGCTATTCTAGGTAAAATCTGACCTGAGCCTAGTTGGCTTAGGGTCTGGAGAGACTTTCGACAAGAACTCGAAACAAACTTTGGTCCATTCAATAATGCTGCACAAGCAGAAATCAAACTCTGCAAGATAGTCATGAAAGATCATCATTGAGCAGCATGCTAGTTCATCGACTTTGCCTGAGCATCCACTCACACTCAGTGGAATGATGCCACCCTTGCACATGTGGCATATAAAGGGTTGGCCATGTATATCAAGGACAGCCTCATTCACTTCCCTCAATTCAAATCCCTCGCCAAACTCAGATAGTTTTCACTCGAGATCAACAGCAGGTATTGGGAATGCAAGGAGTACGACAACTTCAGAAATTCTTCAAAGGCAAACAGGTCCACTTCCAATTGTTATAACTCTAACAACAACAATAATCAGTCTTCCTCCAATTCCAAGAACTTGAACAACAAGAGAAGTAAGAAGGGGGGGAAGAAGAATGGCAACGATAAGAATAACAACAATGCTAATGACATTTAATCCAAGCTTAGAAAAGATAGGAAGCTGTTGCCTGAAGAATGTCAAAGGTGAATTGATGTGGGACTCTGTCTCTTGTATGCTTCAAAAGGTCACACGGTCAAGGATTGCCCCAAATCCAATTCCCAATCCTCATTGACTTCTTCTTCTAATAACAACAACAACAACAAAAAATCGATGAAAGCACATGTGACAAAGGCAAGCATGATGTCAAGATTCGGTGACGCCGAGGTATCGGTTAAGTCCTGCAAACCATTACGGGGTGGCTAGGCTTCAACGTGCTCTTGCGTTGCGCCCTGCTGTTCCGTGTGTGCCACTAATTTGGATAGCGAGAGGAACCTTGAGGGGATGCCGAGGGCATCGGCTCGAGCGAAGGACTTTAGAAATAGAGAGCGGACGAAAGGGGTGCGAATCAATTGATATTCTGAGTGAAGAACTATCTACATACATCTCGCTACTTTTATAGTTAAGAAGCAAGCTGTGGAACAGGGTGGCGTAAGGAATGGAAACAATAAGGTATGAGGCAACCACATGGAGGCATTGTCCACAGTGATCAGAAATAGAATAAGGAATGTAGGCGGTATTAGAATAATAGAGTATGGCTGAGAATAAGATAATGAAATGGTGGGCGGGAATAGAACAATAGAGGGCGGCCTAAGATAAAACAATGGCAAAGGCCAAGACAATGAGTGGCCGTCATGTTGTTCGGAGGAAACAGGTAAAGGAGTGGATAGGGGGTTGAAGGAACAATGGAAGGGGGTGTATGAGGGGAGTGGTCCATACGATGTACCGGATGTACCGAGTCGAGGTCGCGCGGTGGTGCGAGATAATGCGGGTGAGGGCTGGTTGGTCGGTATTCCCGAGTAAGTCGGTACTCGGTGTTGCGGGCTTGACACATGACCAACACCAAAGCCAAAGACACTACAGCAATGGAGTCAAAAAATAAGCAGCAACCTCGGAAATGCATGAGCTGAGGATTACATTAGCCTCACTCGTGTGCTCTTCTTGAGTGCCCTTTCTCCTATTTCTTGTGTATCTTCTACTTCTGAGACTTCAAAAACTTCTTTAATAGTTAATTTGACTTGCTCTAGTATTCCCAAGTTTCCTTTAGTTACACTCTTAGATTGTGGTTCTTCAGACTGTTTTATTGAATCGCAAGTTGTGTAAAATATTCTTTGCCTACTAACTCTGTTCCTCCTATTCCATTGAAACTATTTGATGGTTCTACTAACTCTGTTATTACTCAGACCACTACGATCCCTATCTGATTTCCAACCAGCAAACTTCAGAACATTACCTTCTAAGTAACATCATTGGACAGCAGTTGCTCTGCAGTACTCGGCTTCAACTGGCTCACCTACTACAATCCATCAATTGACTAGGTATTGGACAGTATAACTTTCAAAACTGCAAAACCGACCACTGTTCCAACCCCTCAGGCCTCACCCACTACTTCATAGTCTAGCACCCCACTTCCAAGCAATCCATTGTCATCTCTGAATTTGGAAGTGCCACGGATAGCCCTAGTTAATGCAGAAGTGTTTGTTGGTGCCTGAAAACTAGAAGGTTCACAACCTTTTCAACTTGACCTTGCAGATCTTGACAAATATGCTCAAGGCTTTACTATGGTTGACTCTTCCGACAACCTGGATAGCATTAAACAACATATTCCAGAATTCTATCATGATTTCACTGATGTCTTTAGTAAACAGCTTGGTAATACACTAGCTCCCCATAGAACTTACGACCTCAATATCAACCTCGAGAATGGCACTTTGCCCCCTCTTGGCCCTATCTATTCCCTCTCAGTATCCAAACTCCAATCCCTATGAGATTTCATTGATGAACACCTCAGCATGGGCTCCATTTGACCCTTGTGTTTGTCACAAGGTGCCCCAGTACTATTCATATGCAAGAAGGATGGCTCCCTACAATTCTGCATAGACTTTTGTGGTCTAAACAGAATTACAAAGAAGGACCATTATCCACTTCCCCTTATTTCTGACCTCTTAGACCCCCCCCAAAGAAAGCTTGTATATACACTAAAATCAATCTCTGACATGCTTACCATCTCATTCAAATTGCTGAATGGAAGACAGCCTTTAGGGCTCATTATGGATCCTTTGAGTGGCTGGTCACGCCATTTGGTTTATCTAACACCTCTGCTGCTTTTCAGTGCTTCATGAACAACATCTTCAGTGATCTATTAGACAATTGCACCATTGACTATTTGGATAACATGCTCATCTATTCCAACTGTCAAGTCCACAATACCGAGCTCCAGTTCACTCGGTAATACCAACCAACCGACCCTTACACACATCATCCCTCACTACCACACAGTCTCAGCTCAGTACATGCGGGTCATCATCTGGACCATTCCTCTCACCCTATCCCCTCCACCCCCTACTATTCTCTCATTCCCTGTCCATTCCCTTATCCATTCTCCCTCAGAACATTTACTATTCATTTATTAATTCGGTTGTGGATTGTTCTATTCTCACCCACTCCCTCATTATTTTATTCTCACCCATATTTCATTATTCTATTCTCACCTACATTCCTTATTCTATTCTTGATCACTGTGGACAATGCCTCTACATGATTCTTCATACCTTATTGTTCTCCATTCCTTATGCCACCCTGTTCTACATCTTGCTTCTTAACCTATATAAGTAGTGGATGTATGTAGATAATTCCTCACTCTGAATATCAACTTGGTCTGTCTAAAGTCCTTCACTTAGATCAACACTCTCAGCATTTCCCAGGTCCCTCTTCTATCCAAATCAGTGGCATGCATGGAACAGCAGGGGGCAATGTACAAGCATGTTGAAGCCTAGCCACCCCAAACGGTCTGCAGGACTTGACCGACTCCCGTCCACATTATCAGCACTACCAAGACTTAACAGTATATTTAGAGTGACACTGGTTTCCATATCACATCAGTTCTTACGATTATACCCCCATGTACTAGATCAATAGCCCACATAGATGACAATCAGCTCACCCCCACAGTAAATCAATGAAGGGAACATGAAGCCTCCAGTACCCTGCCCCTTCTCATTGATTATACCTTGCTAGCAGTCGAACTACGGCACCTCACCTCCCCCTTTGAGCAAGAACCATGCATTGAAGAGGTAGTCGATCATGACATTGAATATGCAGACTACAACAATGATGATCAAGAACCTCATCTGACAGAGGACGAACCCAGTTTGGTACACTATCATGCAGATTCCAAAACTGAGGAACAGCCTCAGTACCACCAGCAGGCAAACATGCCTGAACCTCCTCGCACTCCGGTAGCCATGCGCCCTCAACCTGCAGTTGCACCCCATCAGCCCATGGCCACACCTCTGCAACCTGTGNCCCCCCCCCCCATCTGTGGCTGTACTTCCACAGGCCAGGCAAGCTCCCTGAGCCAGACCAGCCCCACAGGCCAGGCAGGCTTCGCAAGCTGGGCCACCTCCTAGGGCCAGGGCCCCTATAAACCTGGCCAGCAATAATGACCTTTTGAATGTCATTCTCAAACTCGGCAGAACCGTATGGAATCACCAACAAGATGGTCAAGCCACCAGAATTTGAGAACCAGAACCCTTCAATGGGACTGACCCAAAGAAGTTAAAGGGTTTTATCTTCCTTTGCAGAATGAATTTCTGCACCTGGCCTAACTCATTCCCCAATGATAGGCAAAAAGTCAACTACATGGTCTCCTGCTCAAAGGAATGGCTCTGGAATGTTTTGAGCCCTACCTGATGGGTAACCTCAATACGGAACCCCACTGGACCAGCAATTTGGAGCTTTTTATCAATGAGTTATGGATCAATTTTGGCTCTTGGGTAAAGAGAGCCAGTTAGTGATTGGCACGGGTAGCGGGTACGGGTAGCGTGGGTAAGGGTCAGGGTCAGGATTTCCAACCCGGCCCAAACCCATACCTGCAGGTGGGTATGCTTATATAACCGAGGTTCAGCGCTAACCTAGGTTATATAAGTGAGGTTCAGCACTAACCTCGCTTATATAAGTGAATATAAGTGAGGTTAGCGCTGAACCTCAGTTATATAAGCACATTTAGCGCTGAATTTCAATGTCCAAACGATGTAGCCAGCACGGGTTCTCACTGGGAATCATGAAAACTTGATTCCACAACCTGACCATGGTTTCATTGGGCTCTAGAAACCCAACTCACTGAAAATAGGGCTCTTCTAGCCCCAGGTTGCCAGTTCATACTCCAGGCATTGCTGGAACTCTGCCGAACATGCAAGGTTTTCCCTGTCAGTGACTCAAGCACCTCAGAGAACCTTGGGCCAAAACCTATAGGTTTCAATCCATGTGCCGATGCTGCCATATTTCCTAATTACCTATCTTAGATCAACTTTATTTGGAATTGCCCACATTCTTTCGGAAAGATATTTTTTATATTGGTTGGTCTTGTCTTTGACAATTGAAGAGTCTTCATACTTATATTAACTACCCAGACACGTTACTTCAGGCTTTTCTCACTTAGTTTTAATTTCATAGGTGTGTATATATTTTCAGTGTCCACCAGATCGATGGAAATCAGAACATTGCAAAAGTATTGTTCTGCGGATCTCTATCAGATAAAGTGAACACCTCGCCGATCTCATAACCCTGTGCACGCTCTAATTTACCTTGTTTTCTCAGTTGTAAGAGCAAAATCTGGTGCTCCGCAGATTATTGGGTTATATCCTTATTATTTTAGTTTTACTTCTTTTTGCAGTGGAATGCCGCATCATATGTCTGCCTTTCAACCATGATTCTCCCTGATTGACGATTTACAGGGCCATCATATTGATCACAAGTGTACACGGTGAGCACATGCTCTTTGTATAAGAAATAAATATACTGACAGCCTATTTTTTAGTGATACTTCTTGCTCATGTATGTTCCTTGATTTCAGGCATAAGGATGTTGATAAATAGTCTTCATTACAGATCTATGCTGTCTACGATGGTAAAAAAACTGTTGTCGTTGGGATCGCTGGTTTTGTTTTGATATCATTTATCGCCTAGATAATCCTTCTTTGGATTTCTTTACCTGATGGTGAGAGCCACAAACATTATCCTGCTAAATATAATTTCATCACCTGAACAGGAAAGAGTGCACCTCCTGAATACAATCTCACGGGGTGCTATATTCTTACCCTGCTGAGACTCTTCACCCTTGCTCTGGTTCCTCCAATTATAACATCTTCATTTCATCATGCTATGCACAACATGAGTACATGGGTAGTCACCAGAGTGCACCCGCACCTGTGTACCAGTAAGAGATATCTGGTTGTCAATCCTGTCAAGACCCCTACTGAAAACACGTACGGCACATACGGCACATACGATGCATATGACACGTACGGCACATATGGCGTGTACGGTGCATATGGCACATACGATGCATACGGCATGTATGATGCGTATGGTGCATATGGGGCATACGACGTGTATGGCGCATACGGCGTGTATGATGTGTATGGCACGTATGACGCGTACGGCGCATATGGCGCGTATGGGGCATATGGCGCGTACGGCGCATACGGCATGTACGGCGATGTCTGGTGTCTGGATACTGGTGCCTCTCATCCCCTCAGGTGGCACACTCACAGATGGTGCAGGCCCGGAGTTGATTGGTGTTCTTAAAGGGATTCTTCCAGAATTGGTGGAATGCTGAGCGCACACTCTATATGCCATCTGTAGATACACCCCAATACCATTCTGACTTTTTGGCTTTGGGTTGAGCACTTTTTTGTGTACTGTTTCAGGTAATGTCCTGAGGTTGGAGGCAGTTGTAGTGTTGTCTGCAGCTCTGTCCTGAATCTCCGGGTAAGAACAATACCCATTGTGGGTCACAGGCAACAGCAATACCCATTAAACCCATGGGTACCTGTACCCGTACCCACAATAACCCGCTACCCGTTGCTAAGGGTATGGGTATTCTCAGGTACGGGTACGGGTAGGCACAAAATACCTGGGGGTTACCCATGCCAATCACTAGAGCCGGTGCTAAGATGGCCCTCAAAAAGCTAACTATGCAGGACAACCACAAAGCTACTTGGTTTTTTGTGGAATTTTACAGGCTCATGTCTTTTGTTGACTACAACGACAACACTCTACTCTGCAAGGCATATATGGCACTGCCAAAGCACATCAAAGATGGCCTCATCCATTTTGACAAACCACATACACTTGACAAACTTTGTCATCATGTTCAAAGGATCAACATGAGGTATTGGGAATGAAGGGCTGAACAGTCTGCAGAGGGCAGTAATGAGCCAAAGAAAGATATGAAATCGGACAAGCCTGGCAACAGATCTACCTCGGAAAACTGCCAGCACAATAACAGCCACAATAACAACAGCAAGGACATGTCTAAAAACAAGGATGGGAAAATCCCTCAGCCCAATCCACCCAAGTGCACTAAGACCCTTGGCAAAGAGGGCAAGCTTCTTCCAACCGAATGACAAAGATGCATGGACAACAACCTGTGTCTCCTCTGTGCCACCAGTAATCACAAAGTCACCGAATGCCCCAAGGCAACCAAAGCCCATGCCACTACCACTCCTGACTCTATCTCACAGGCAGCTGATGCCTCAGATGTCAATGCTGAGGACTCAGCAATGGTGACCAAAGACTAGTCTGCCATCCATTAGCCTCTAAGCACACCGAGAGTTGCATTGACTTGGCAGATGCTAGTAGTGAGGTTTATATCAATGCTCCTATGTCCCCATATTTTCCTTTAATTTTCCATCATCTGATCAGGTGCCAAATATTCTCAGCAACCCACCTTGATGCTTGATTGTATCAGCATCCGTTCATAGTTACCCCTTTATTTTATTCTCGTTTAGAATTCTTTGATCCAGTACTGCTAATTTGGTTATTACTGAATATATAGACATGTCACTAGATCTTCTGTCAGGACAATCTCAGTCCACCCATCCATCTGTCACATCACTAGATCTGTCGGTGGGCAATATTCAGTCACAACTCACTCACCTACTATAATCCATTGATTAACAGGGTATTGGGCAGTATTATGTTCCATCACACCACTAATGCCTTTAGATGCATCCCAATGGCCTCGGTCCAGTTGGCACTTGCCATTGCTCCAAAAGCCTCACTAGGATCCTGTTCTGTCACTGGAAGCTTTGCCAATAGCCCTTGTCAATGCAACTGCCTTGCACATGCTTGTATACCAGAACGGCTGGCAAGTTTTTAGCTGGGACCTCTTGATCAGCGGTGCCACTTGGCACATTCAGCCAAGGTCTTTTCTGTCCGTCCCCATCTGTTCTTGTTTTAACTGCTCCATTATTGGCATTAATATGCTCTTACCACTCCTTTTTCATTTCCTTGGCTTTAGGGAATGGCACGGGTCACCCATGGGTCAAATGTGGGTGACCCAAACCCAACCCATGGGGAACCCAAACCCATCAACCCATGGTTTTTTTCCCATGGGTCAACAGGTGTTGGGTGCACACCGCACCTGCACATGTGCGGTGTGTTTGTGTCATACGTCGTGTTCGTGCCAACACAAACATGCTGTAAGTGTACATGTCGACACAAATGCGCTGTAAGTGTACATGTCGACACAAACATGCTATAAGTGTACACATCGACACCAACACACTGTACACATATGTGCCAACATGAATGCACTGTATGCACACACACCGACACGAATGTGATGTACATGTGCATGTCATACATGTTATAGCCCATGCCTTCAACAACCCACACTAACCCCCACAACCACCCCCCCTTATTCCGAGACCTTTCCGACCGAAAGGACAAAGGGATTGTTCTCCGTAATCTCTGTTCCCGACAAGTCCGACCGGAAATCCGCTTTCCGCTTCCGTTCCCGTCATGACCGAGACACCATCTCCGAGTCCGTCTCCGACCGAGACTCAATACTTTGATAACCGACGCGCAGGACTATCGCATACCTCACTCCCTTGTTCTCTCTTTTATATTGACCCCTTGTACTTCCTTTTCCCTTGTTTTATGACCGGCAAAAGATAGTACAAAGATAGTCGCATGTATATAGTCTCCCAGTCGACTAGACTGTTCGCTAGTACGAATATCATCTTAGTCCACCTAGTTTCCAACTCACTCCAGTAAACTTCCGTCTCCTCTCTGAAATTAGGGACAGACGATCGAGGAGGGCGCAACACATAAGTTGAAGCCAAGTCCCTTCGACCTCAAACACCTCAGTGACCAGATTGAACCATTCCGCGACCTATCCTGAGTTCCCGGTGCCTCCGTTCCCCGTCCGTAGTCCGTCCGATCCCGCTTTCGACCTTCGGCCCCATTACGGACCCTCGTGCTACCCTGGAAAGCCCCTTCGGAAGTACCAGCTAAGCACCTGACACGCGCACTTAACAATACATGTGCAAGTATGGCACGTTCATGTCATACATGTGTGCATGTGTGTCATACATGCACATGCACATGTACAACAGGAGCGAGTGCATGTTGTACGTGTGCACATGCACACGTACATAGATGATATTCCAGGTTGGGCTGGGTCGTGGGTGCTCTCTGCTTGACCTGCACCCAAACCCAAGGGCACCCAACCTGGTAACCCGTGCACATTAGCCTAACCTGTGCTATTCCCTACTCAGCTTGAGCACTGTTAGTAGACGATGGGACATCTACCTAAAATGGGGGGGTGGCAACTAGCTAGATACACTTCGAACTACACAATGTTCCCTCCCAAAGACATCCCTCTCCCAAAACCTCTTTCTATTCTCCGTCCTGACCTTAATCCCTATCCATCCTGACCACGTTATCCCAACACACTATTCCTGACCTCACAATCACACCCATTCCTCCCAGTTCATCTACCACCCACTCTGTCTTTCTATTTATCACGACTAAAATCTGCTAAACATTTCAGCACATTCACTTGTTCCTTCTGCTCATATACTTTCATTCCCTTCCTCATTTTTCATTCAATATATATATATATTGTGAGGATTCGGTGACGCTGAAATATCGGTTAAGTCCTGCAAACCATTTTAGAGTGGCTAGGCTTCAATGTGCTCGTGCATTGCACCCTACTGTTCCGTGCACACCACTAATTTGGACAGTAAGGAATCTCATGAGGGTGCCAAGGGTGTTGGCTTGAATGAAGGAAATGAGAAAGGAGGGCAAGGGGGTGCAAACTGATTTGATATTCTGAGTGAGGAACTATCTACATACATCCCGCTACTATATAGGTTAAGAAGCAAGATGTGGAACAGGGTGGCATAAGGAATGGAAATCAATAAGATATGAAAAACCACATGGAGGCATTGTCCACAGTGATTAGAAATACAATAAGGAATGTAAGCGGGATTAGAATAATGGAGTATGGCTGAGAATAAGATAATGAAGTGGTGGGTGAGAATAGAACAATAGAGGATGACCGAAGATTGTTAGCGTCCGAGTTCGCGTCAGGTCCGAGCTGACGTAAGTCGGTCCGAGTCGTGTG
>QLPG01051174.1:0-15625 GCA_003314385.1 Gomphus sp. MG54 | reverse complement strand
CGCACGAGTACGTTGAAGCCAATGCCACTACTCTTGGCCTGCAGGACTTGGCCATAGTCCACCTGACCTTTCGACAACACCCCTCGGCAGTACCGAAGTCTGTCAGTAACCAACACTTGACAGGCCTAAGCCTAGTTGATACCCAGAATGAGGAAATATATACATGCATGCCCTACTTATATAGGTTAAGAAGCGACATGTGGAATAAGGAATGTGAGACAACAAGGTATACAGAGCATGTGGTTATTGTCCACAACGAATAAAATTAGAATGAAGGAATGCAAAACGGGGATAAGACAATAAAGGATAGGATAATAGAAATGTGTCCAAGGATAGGACAATAGAAGGTGACCAACTATAAAACAATGGAGTCATGGCCGAGGATAATACAAGGACAGAAAATCCCAAGGTGAGATGGACCGAGGGGGGGGACGAGGAGTGTGGATGGTGGATGTACCAAACATAGACCGGTGTACCAAGTGTCATGCGTATGGTGTGGACACAGGGTCGTGGATATAGGATGGTTGCTCGGTCAGTACTGCTGAGTGGATGGGTCTCAGTATGTGTACTTGACAACAGTACAACTTACCCAATACCTAGTCCACCATCTCAACTAGAACCATCAACCACACTGCCTACAGTGACACCACCACCTCATCCCTTCAGGTTTTCTGAGTGAATCCGCAACCAAGAATGATGCCCAGATCCCTCAAATGTCAGTCCTGACAAGACAACACATTGGCAGTCAAATTTCACAATATGGACTGACATAGTGGAATGCCTACTTGTGGCAGTCAAAGTCATACCTGCTGGAGATCCAAATACATACAAGTATGCAATCTCAACTCCAGAGGCTCTAGCTTGGCAAGTAGCAATGAAAGAAGCCTCCTAGACAATGGGACTTGGGAGCTAGTGGATTTACCGCACAACCAAAAGGCTATCAAGTGCAAATGGGTATATTTGACTAAAAGAGACACACAGGGCAATGTCACCAGGCTTCACGCTCGACTGGTTGCCAAAGATTTCTCCCAAACTGCTGGTGTGGACTATGAAGAAACTTTCACCCCAGTTGCAAGGTTGGACTCATTGAGACTGCTGCTTGCGATTGCAGCACACTTTGACCTAGACATACACCATATTGATGTCAAGTCTGCTTACCTCAATGGAAATCTGGATGAAGAGATCTATATAGAACAGCTGGAAGGATTCATAGTCAAAGGACAGGAAACAAAGGTGTGCCGTCTTAAGAAAGCTCTTTATGGCTTAAAACAGGCAGGCCGGCAATGGCATACCCATCTACATGGCACGCTGGCAAGTCTCGGTTTCCAGAAAAACATTGCTGGCGATGTTTCCATCTTTATTAAGCAAACCAACAGGGGGGAACCGCTCATTACACTGGTTTACATCGACGACATCACTATCTTCGGTCTCCTGGACCAAATTTGAGAGCTCAAGGCTCACATTGCTTCATGCTACAAGATCACTGATCTAGGAGAAATCTGACAATTCCTTGGTCTCCATATTATCCGTGACTGCTCAAAGAAGACTATTACCATAGATCAGTCTCATTACATCCAGCACATACTAACACGCTTCGACATGTCACAGTGCAGACCTGCCTATACACCTTTTGCCACAGGAACAGTACTTGTAGCAAACCCAAACAAAGAGTCAGATAGCTCCCTCACTGCATGCTATCAGCAAATTGTTGGTTCTCTCATGTATGCTGCGCTTGGTTCACCCCCTGACATTTGCTTCTCGGTAAACCGACTCTCACAATTCACTTCCAAACTAACTAAGGCCCATCTCCTTGCTGCCCAACATGTCTTAAGATATTTGTCGGTGATAAACAATTGGAAACTCACATATGGGAATAACAATCCCATGGAACTTATCAACTATTCCGATTCAGATTGGGGAGCTGACCCTGACACATGTCGATCTGTCACTGGCTACACCTTTGTCCTCAGTGGAGGATCGGTCGCATGGGCAACGCAAAAGCAGCGTATGGTTGCACTCTCTTCAACAGAAGCTGAGTACATGGCTCTTACTGAGTGTACAAAGCATGCAGAATGGACAATTTCATTGCTCCAGCAACTAGACTTCGAAGTTGACCTCCAACTCGACATCTACTGCGACTTAGAAAGAGCTCATGCCATTGCTGAAAACAGTGTCTTCCACAAATGCACAAAACACATCACGATTTGTTACCATTACATTTGTGATGCCATCGAAAACGACATTGTCAATGTCAAAGATGTATCTTCAAAGGAAAATGTTGCCGATCACTTGACCAAACCCCTGCCTCATGATCAACAACACTTCCTCTCCAAGAAATATGGGCTCATGACATAGCTCAACCACAGGGGAGTGTTGGAATATACGGTCATCGCAAGTCGCTCAGACTTATTGTATCGTATAGCATAGTATAAGTGCACACCGTTTGTAGGATGAGTCCCTCAGATTTGCATCTGATCACTCATCCCAGACTGCACCAATATGGACATGGTATTCACACTCATATCATTGACGTGTCGTGACACCGCCAGTTATTTGGTCCTGTTAAAAAACTGAAAATGTTTGATTTGAGACACAAAAGGGGCCTTGATGGGGCAGGTCCCGCTCTTGAATGGGCTCTACAAGGTAGAGCATAAGTCTGTGGCAGCACCAGCAAACATAGTGCAAAAACAACTCACCCTGGATGAGGTGCATCGGCACATGGGCCACATATCCCCACAGACCACCCAGAAGCTTGTGCAGAATGGTACCATAACTGGCCTTGACCTTGATACATCGAGCAAGCCAAGCTTTTACAAGGCATGCACAGAAGCAAAACATATGTGCAAGCCTGTCCCACAGGTGCAGGAGGGACCATGAGCCTCCACATTTGGTGAAAAGGTCCACCCGGATGTCTGGGGGCTGGCAAACCCCCAGAGCTATGATAGAAAGGAGTACTTTGTTACCTTCACTGATGACCACAACAAGTGAACTTACCTCATTCTGATGGCAAGGAAAGGGGAAGCTTTTGACTGCTATAAGCAGTATGAGGCATGGGTCAAAACCCAGCATGGCACAAAGCTGAAGCACCTGAAAACCAACTGCAGGGGTGAATACATCTCACAGGAATTCATGGCATACCTTAAGTCAAAAGGAACCGTATGAAGCCTCACCGTACATGACACGCCACAGGAAAATGGTGTGTCAGAGCACCTGAATAGAATGCTACTGGAACATGCATGGGCTATGCTTCTGACGGCTAGTCTACCAAATTTCCTGTGAACCAAGTCAGTCCAACATGCAGTCTGGCTTAAAAACAGGACCTCGACATGTGCGCTCAATGGCAAAACACCATACGAGCTTGTACACAGCATGAAGCCTGACCTCACCGATCTACCTGAGTGGGGCACAAAGGTATTTGTGCTGAAGGAGCATGCCGGCAAGCTAGAATCCAAGGCAGATGAGGGGAGATGGATGGGGTACAGCAATAAGAGTAAGGGACATAGGATCTACTGGCCCAGAAAACAATGCATTACCATCAAATGCAACATGATGTTTGATGTGCCGGTCCTGGTCACGCCTGCCAATACACTAACTGAGGGGGGGTCCATCACCCAGAGCAGTAGAAGCATCAGCGGCACCCCTCAGGTCCATGGCAACAAAGGTGTCAGTGGTACCCATTATGGCCAAGGACCACCACCACTACCACCAGACCTACCAACAGGCAACGCATGCATTGACCCACTCAAAGGTGTTGAGGATGCGGACATGAATCCAGATCCACTTGGCAGGGGTCACCACACACAGAAACCATCTGCATACATGTGTGGGATTGCCGGCAGCACTGGCAGCAGCACCAGTCATGTGAACACCCTCATATATCATAAGGGGCTGCCTGCCCCCACCAGGAATGTAGCCTTAGTGGTCCTGGAGGAGGTAGAGGAGGTCAGTGTGGTAGACAAATGAGTGATGCACCACTCGCTAGAACATGCGATGGTGGCAGCTACCCAGAGCATGGGAGTCGATCCAGTTAGCCTGGACGACACATGTTCACATGAGGACTGGCCAGCGTGGGATGCATCTATCAAGCAGGAGCTGGACAGCACACAATGCTGCACATGTGGAATCTCGTAGAACCCCCAGACTGCACCAACATTGTTGGCAGCAGGCTCATTTTTTGCTACAAACACAATGCAAACAGTAATGTTATAGCCCACAAGACCAGGCTTGTTGCACAAGGCTTTTCCCAGATGGAAGGCATAGACTACAATGAAACATTCTCTCCCATTGCCAAACTTTCCACCATCCATATCATTGCCACCATAGCAGTCAGGAACAACTGGGAACTTGAACAGACTGATATTGATGGTGCGTACCTCAACACCCCAATTACAGAGACGGTCTACATGCGCCAGGCCAAAGGCTATGAAGTTCCTGGACAGGAACATCATGTTTGCCACCTTAACCACATGATCTATGGCCTTAAACAGTTGGGAAGGGAATGGTACAATATGCTGTGTGGCATTATGTACAGGTTTGGATTTATGTGTTGCGAAGCTAAACATGCTGTATTCCCCAGATATGCCAGCCAGGACACTCTCATCATCACCATAGATGTCGATGATCTCACCATGGCCGGCAACTCAAAAGTTGTGATCTGCACATTCAAGGATGAATTGTGCATTATCTTCAAAATCAAGGAGCTTGGGGATCTGAGCTGGCTACTGGGGATAGAAGTGAAGCGGGACCATGAGATACGCACAATCTCAATCTCACAATGTGCATACATTGAGAAAATACTTGAGAGGTTCAATTTACAGGATGCTAACCTGCTCAGCACACCACTTGACCCCCACCACAAACTGTCACTGTCCCAATCCCCTTCCACCCCACATCAGTTTGACGAAATGCAAAACGTGCCCTACAGGGAGGCCATCGGATCCCTCATGTATGCGTGTTAAGTCCGCATGTCAGGCGCTTAGCTAGTACTTCCGAAGGGGGTTTTCCAGGCTAGTGCGAAGGTCCGTAACGGGGCCGAAGACCAAGATCGGGATCGGACGGAGACGGAGGCGCCGGAAGTTTAGGGTAGGTCGCGGAATAGATCAATCCGGTCACTGAGGTGTTCGAGGTCGAAGGGACTTGGCTTCAACTTATGTGTTGCGCCCTCCTCGATCGTCTGTCCCTAATTTCGGAAAGGGGGCCGGAGTTTACCAGAAATGAATCAGAAACTGGTGGGAGACTAAATCGATATTCGTACTAGCGAACAGTCCTAGTCGACTGGGAGGCTATATACATGCGACTGTCTTTGTACTATCTTTTGCCGGTAATAAAACAAGGGGAAAAGGAAGTACAAGGGTGTCAATATAAAAGAGAGAACAAGGGAGCGAGGTACGCGATAATCCTGCGCGTCGGTTATCGATCGTGACGGAACCTTGATTTTCGGAGTCTTCGGAGGGTCGGATTCGGGGGGTCGGAATCGGGGGGCCTCGGAATGTATTTCGGACATTCGGAAATCGGTTGTTCAGGTTCTGGTCGATCGGAAAGGTCCCGGAAACGGTGTGGGTGGTTGTGGGGGTTACTGTGGGTTTGTTTGGCTGCATGGTCTATAACAATGCGGTGCTAGGCACACACCTGGACATCTCTTTTGCTGTCTCTTTCCTGGTGCAATTTTTGCAAAACCCAGGGAGAGTGCACTGGGAAGCAGTCAAGAGGGTTTTTCACTACCTTAAGGGAACAAAAAATACCTGTCTCATCATTGGAGGAGCATGGAAGGGACTCGAAGCATTCTCAGATGTGGACTGGGCCTCACAGGAACTAGACACTCAGTGTCTGGGTACATGTTCATGATTGATGGAGGAGCTGTCTCCTGGAGCTCAAAAAAGCAACCCATTGTTGCATTGTCAACTACTGAAGCTGAGTACATCACTACAACTCATGCTGCGAAGGAAGCACTCTAGATCTGCATGTTTCTGGCAGAAATTGCACGGCCACTTGAGAAACCGATCACAATCCACCTTGACAATGTCTCCGCCATCTCCATCACCAAGAACGATGAGTACCATCCCCAGATGAAACACATTGACATCCGCTACCACTTTATATGCCAAGCTGTACGCGAGAGACTGATTCACGTCGACTACATACCGACAGACAAAATGGCAGCAGATATGTTTACGAAGGCCCTCCCTTGACACAAGGTGCTATACCTGAATGCGATGGTCGGAATGTGTTCTGCTTAAGGGGGGGTGTTGGAGCTAAGGTGTTGGAGCTAAGGTGTGTAAGCACTGAATGCAGTAAGGAATGGAGGTCCCGGTCATGTTTGACCGGGACCGTATATATATTGAACAACTAGAAAGTAGCCCCTCAGTGAACTGCCAATTCACTGAGGTGCATATTCCTTTTGTACACCTAGATACATAGGCACTAATTATATTGCAGCCTCTGTGTATCTATAGTAATAATACATAGCAGTGAACCGCCCGTTCACTGAGCCTCTTTTTATCTAGCTACTGCGCATAACCGCTACAGTTGCCTCCGCCTGGATCCAGATAGTTGTTAACTTTGAGATCGGACCTCGCGGAAAACTAACATTACTAAACATGAGGCGCTCAGATCTATATTTACGTGCCACGCCACCGCTCGCATCAGTGTTGTGACTTGTGACGACGATTACCTGAACACAACATGGCGAAAATGCACGAAGACTACGAAGCATTCATGGCAAACCATTTTGAGAATAAAAGCTTGGGCCTTCACCCTTTTGAGCGATTCTGGATTATGTATCAACCATGGCTTGCCTCGTGTGGTTACATGCTCCGTCCCCGTTACCGTCCCGGCTGGGTGCCTTCCTGGGAAGGTACGGATAAAACCAAATTGCAGTCTGAGGATGGACTCATTCCTTGGGTATGGAATATTTCTACATCCTGATGTGCCGCTTACATGACTCTCAGCACCCTAAAGTTATTGACGCTACCAGAATGTCAGACGGTCAAGTGGTAATGCTCAAGATAATTTTTCGCTCAATACATCCATTCGAAGTCGAGATAGGGAGGTACCTTTGCAGCAAAGATTTGACATCAGAGCCTGGCAACCATTGTGTACCAATTCTGGACGTTCTGGCCCTCCCAGACTACAAGGATCTCGATATCATTGTTATGCCACTTCTCAGGCTATACAATTCTCCTTTCTTTGAGACTGTTGGCGAAATTGTGGAGTTCTTCAGACAGATATTTGAAGTACGTCTCGCGTTCAGCTTTTAATTGACATGGAATCAATAGTTTAATTTTTAGGGCCTTCAATTCATGCACAAGCACCATGTTGCTCATCGGTACGAAGAGCTAATACCACAGAATCACTTATCTACCTGGTCACTCATATAGTGTTCTCAAGTGACTGTTCTGGACCGAATATCATGATGGATGGGACAAAATTATTTCCCAATGGGTTTCACCCTGTGCAGACATACTTCAATAAAGATAATAATGGAATTGCAAAACGTTTTACACGGACCCAACGACCCCATAGGTATTATCTTACCGATTTCGGTTTATCTCGTCGCTATGATCCTGAAACAGGCCCACCGCTCGAACTGCCCATCCTTGGCTCGGACAGATCTGTTCCTGAATTCCAAGACGAAGGGTATGACCAGGCCAGCGACCCTTTCGCCACGGATGTATATTATCTGGGGAACGAAATCAAATCTGAATTTTTAGAGGTGAGTGCATGGCGAGATTGTTTCACTGTCTGGCTGATCGACTATTATCAGCGTACCATCAATTTCAATTTCATGACCAAACTGGTGGCTGACATGACAGACGACGATCCTACAAAAAGGCCGACGATGGATCAAGTGGTGGAACGATTTGATGCCATCTTGCGCTCACTGAAGTGCTGGCAGCTTCGTGCACGTGTGATACGACCTAAACGTGAACCCAATCATTGGTTCGATCGGTTAACTTCGAACCTTCCTTATTACATTCGTCGCGTCAAATTCGTGCTACTCATGACTCCACCGGTGCCTCGTGCTGATGTGTGATAGATCCCGTACTTCCGATGGCTGTATGCACACTCTTCGTTTTGTGATATGTCAACCTAAAATTTTTTTGTTTGTTATTTTCGTGATAGGTTCACGTCGTGCATACCAAGTAGTCTTCTTCAATGTTTATTGTTTATTCCCTTTACATTGACAAGGGATTGAGGTCTGGTCTCGGCCCCAGATATCAGAGCAGCTGTCGATTCTCTTCGCTCCTCATATGTCATAGGCGGCAGTCAGACGTGTGCTTACATTTACTGCATTTACATCTTATCCCTTTTTTGACAAACACTCAGATCACGTTCAAGAGCCGTTTTATTAAGTGTTTGGAGGTCGGATAGTAAGAATGAAGTCACATGTATTCTCAGCTAAAAAACAACGCTGATTAGACTGAAGTGAAGGTGATAGGGATTGAAAAATCAAATAAGACCTCCCCATGAGTGAAAACTTGTTGAACCGACTGCTGCACTGGTGTCTGAAAATAATAGATTCGCCATAGATTTGCCAATACCTAAACCGCCTCATGTTCACAACACTCTCAACAAGAGGTCCTCGGAGTAGGAGATGTTTCCTGCTGCTGTCAGTCGTGTGATCCATTATAACACGAATGATCTCTTCTCTCCAACTTGAAAACAGAGTCCCTGTCTCCTTCTGATTTCAGTACCATTGACATGGCAGAACTTGTTGCTGTTAAAGTTGTGACTCATCCTTCTGAGATATTAAGTGTGATACAAGTCACAATGGCAGCTTCTGTTAAAAGAATAACTCACAATCCTATCTTATCTCTTCTATTTGCACTCACGCTGTACAGTCAGCTCAGTTTGAAGTCAGTGGTCCTTAGTCATTTACTTCTGTTATGGCCTGTCCCCCTCAAACAAACCTAATATAGTTCGTGCAACCACCCACACCCTTCTGGGGGGTTTTCCAGCTGCAATTATCAAGAACAATCTCCTGACCACATTTTCCATGATTCCTTTCACAAACCTGTAGTTCTGCGATCCCAAAAGTCTGCAATTCTGTTAAGTCTCAGTAAGGCCGATAGTGTGGATGGGAGTTGGCCAAGTCCTGCAGACTGATCAAGGTGGCTAGGCTTCAATGTACTCATGCATTGTGCCCTGCTGTTCCATGCATGCCACTAATTTGGACAGAAGAAGGACCTGGGAGGGTGCTGAGAGTGTTGGCTGGAGTGAGGGACTTTAGATGGAAAGAGGGAGGACTTGAGAATATAAACCAAGTTGATATTCAGAGTGAGGAACTATCTACATACATGCACTACTTATATAGGTTAAGAAGCAAGATATGGAACAGGGTGGCATAAGGAATGGAGAACAATAAGGTTTGAAAAATCATGTGGGAGCATTGTCCAAAGTGATCTAGAATAGAATAAGGAATATGGATGAGAATGGAACAATGAAAATAAGATAATAGGAATGTGGCCAAAAATAGAATAATAGAGAGTGACCAAATATAAGATAACATGGTCATGGCCAAAGATAAAACAATGGTAAAATGTCCCAGGGTAGAACAGGCCGAGAAATAAGGGGTTGGTGGGGCAGGATGAATGAATAACGAGTGGTGAAGAGTGGATGAGGAATAGGGATGGGGAATGTGGAGGATGAATGTGCCAAGCCGAGACCAAAGTACCAAGTGACATATGTGTGGTTTTGGTTACTTGCATGTGGAACTAGGCTGATCATTTGGTCAGCACTGCCAAGTTACCAGATACTCAGTACATGCACTTGACAGTATCCCCTCCTTAGCAGCTGAACCCATGAAGCCAGTAGGTGGAGATTGAAAATAGGATTTGGGATGCCTAAATGTGACATCATGCAAAGGTTTGGGAACTAACACCCAAAACATGTCTTCTTCCAACACCAACCAATCACACACTCCCATCATCATCAAAAAAATGGGCTACGAGATGGATGAAGACAACAAGTGAATGGCCAAAATGCAAGAGCAGCGGGCCAAGCAGTGGTGAGACTGCAAGGAAGCAGAAGCTGTGTGGGTTGCTGAAGAGGTGGTGTCAAGCATCGGATACTGACGGACTTTGGTACTGCTGAGGGGTGTTGTCGAAAGGTCGGGCGGACTATGGCCAAGTCCTTCAGGCCAAGAGTAGTGGCATTGGCTTCAACGTACTCATGTGTTGCGCCCTACTTGCTGTGCGTGCCACTGTATTTACAACAGACAGGTACTCGGGGGGGATGCTGAGGATGCCGGCCCGAGTTGAGGACTTAACAGAAGAGAAGAAGGTAGAAGGGCCTAAGCCTAGTCGATACCCAGAATGAGGAACTATGTACATCCATGTCCTACTTATATAGGTTAAGAAGTGACATGTGGAATAAGAAATGTGGGACAATAAGGTATGCAGAGCATGTGGTCATTGTCCACAATGAACAAAATTAGAACAAGGAATGCAAAGCAGGGATAGAACAATAAAAGACAGGATAATAGAATGTGTCTGAAGATAGGACAATAGGAGGTGCCAGACTATAAGACAAGGCTGGTAACTGAGGATAGTACAAGGACAGGAAGTCCCGAGGTGAAATGGACCGAGGGGAGGGTATGTGGGTGGTGGATGTACCAAGCCGAGACCGGCATTCCAAGTGATGTGCATGGAGCGTGGTCGCTTGGACGTGGAACTAGGATGGTTGCTCGGTCGGTACTGCCGACAGATGGGTATCGGTATGTGGACTTGACAGGTGGCCAGAGCCAAGGCTGAGGCAAAAAGGAGGGAGGAAGAGGAGGCTGAGAAAAAATGGAAGGAGGATGAGGAGGCCACCGCAAAAGCAGCTGAGATGAGAAAACTGGCTGATGAGAGGGCAGCAGCAGCAGCTGCAAAGGAAGCAGCTGAGCAGGCTGCAAAGGAAGCAGCCAAGATGCACACAATGAGGCAGCTGAGCAGTACATGACAAGGCAGCCCATCAGGCCAAGAGTCTATAGGCCAAAATGGCTATTCAAATGGAGATAGAGGTCCCAGAGCAGATGTGTGGGGAAGAAGTTTCCAAGAATGCACAAGGTTGTGACACAACACCCAAGGCACAGGGTGTCAAGGATGCAAGGGCTCCTGAAGTCTTGGGAGTCCTGAAGGTTATAGCATGGAAGAGAGGTAGGAGTACGGAAGCAGGGCCCAGCAAAAGGCCAAGTGCGAGAGGAAGGAGAAAGAGTGAGAGGTCAAGAGGGGCCCAGGGAAGTGGTAATGGATCCACTTTTTCTTTTATTGACTTTGTTTAACTAGCGCAAGGAAAATCCAATCCAAGAGTGGTCACCATCCCTTTACCCACCTTGCAAGATGTGCAAGGAGTGTTGGGACACCTGTGAGATGCCGAGGATACGGGCTGCATGTGGCTGATGCAAAGTGCAGAAGGTGGGGTGCTCCGTGGCAGCCCCTCAGCAACAGAAAGCCAAGAGCTGAGAGGAGTTAGTGCCAGACAAGGAGAGTGAGGAGAGGCAGAGTGAGGGGGAGAAAATAGAGGAGGAGGAGGAGTGGCCAAAGAAGAGGCCAAAGCAGGCCATTACAATGCACCCGAGCAATCAGAAGGTGGCCCTGTAGCTAAGCAGATGATCCATGACTGTAGCAGTCTCACAGCCAGAAGCTTTGGGATATTCTTGATCATTGTGGACAATACCCCACTTGCTCTACATGCCTTATTATTCTTCATTTCTTATTCCACATCCCACCTCTTAAACTATATAAGTAGCGCATGGATGTATATATTTCCTCATTCTGGGTATTGACTAGGCTTAGGTTCCTTTACCTTCCCTTCCTCTGTCAAGTCCTCTACTCAGGCTGACATCTTTGGCACTCTCCCAAGTATCCCTTCTGTTCCAAATTGGTGGCATGCATGGAAAGAGGGCACAATGCATGAGTACGCTGAAGCCAAAGCCACTACTTTCAGCCTGCAGGACTTGGCCACTCCCTGCCAGCATCTTTGGCATTACCGAAGCCTGACACTTGCCAAGATCTGGGAGGACATCAGGGCATATTGGATGACAAGGGTGCTCCTTTGCTTGGTGGAAGGAGTGGAGTACACTGGATGCATGGTGGCCTTGTTGGGTGAGGACCTGTACAGGGGTCCAGTAGTGCTGGGAGGTTCAGGAGGTGCAGGAGGTATGGAGGATTTGGGAGGTTCAGATGGAAGTAAGAGTCTGGGGGAGGATAAGCTGATGTTTTGGAACCATAAATGAGGTAACCTGAGAACTGTGACAAAACTTTGGTGTGAAGAAAGCCTAATCAAATTCTCCAACAAGACGAGGGCAAGTGGAAGCCTGTCCGGATTGATGTCTAAAAAGAATTGTTTAGAGGGGGCCTTGGCAGGTGCCTTTTCAATTACGTGTAGGAATAATAGTTTGTGTACGTGAACTATTATTCTACCCATGCCTAGGATTATTTCCACAGATGTTCTATAAATCTGATTTAGTTCTTTTACTATGTTTTTGTGTACCTTTTATGTTTTAACCAAGAACCCTTTATCAAGTACTGACCTTTGGATCAACGTACTCAAGAGAGGGAGGCACTGACCTTTAGGGAATGGCACAGGTCACCCACGGGTCAAATGTGGGTGACCCACACCTAACCCATGGGAAACCCGAACCCGTCAACCCATGGGTTTTTTCCCACAGGTCAATGGGTCACGGGTGCATGCCGCACCTGCATGCAATACATCGTGTACGTATACGGGCATTGCATACGTCACATTCGTCATGGTGCATGCGTATACGTTGCGTATGTGGCAGTGCGTGCACGTATGGGTGTCGTGTACATCACGTTCATCACAGCGCATGTGCATACATCACGTACGTCACGTATGTGGTGGCACATGCATGTACGGGAGTTGTGTATGTCGCATTCGTCACAGTGCATGCGCATACATTGTGTACATCATGTTCGTCACGGCGCGTGCGCATATGTTGCGTATGTGGTGGCACATGCATGTACGGGCATTGCTTGCAGCGCGTGCACATACAGGCATTGCTTATGTCGTGTACATCATGCATGTAAGTCGTGTACATCACATTCATGGTGTCACGTGTGTATACGGCACATTCATCACGTTTGGGGCATCGCATTTGTGTCGGCACGTGCACATACGCGTAAGTCACGCTCGTGTTGGAGTTGATGCCCCGGGTTGGGCCCAGGTCACAGGTGCTTGCAGCTTGACCTGCACGCACACCCAAGGACACCCGACCCAGTGACCTGTGCAGGTTGGCCTAACCTATGTGGGTTGGCCTGACCCGTGTGGGTTGGCCTGACCTGTGCATTTCCCTACTGACCTTCGGATCAATGTACCTATGAGAAGGTGGCACTGGCCTTTGGACCAATGTACCAGAGTGGGTGGCACTGACCTTTGGATCAACATACCAGAGTGGGTGGCACTGACCTTCAGATCAATGTACCTAAGGGTGCTTGATGCACAAGATAATCCGATGGACTATGGATGATAGTAAGATAGATTGTTAAGTTTCTTTTATGGTATAGAACTAGTCTCTATATAACCTAATTCTAAGCTGATTATGTAACTCCCCAATAAGACAAGACCTTCCTGAAATTAGTGGAAGGGCATGGAAAGGAATGGAAGGTCCTGGAAGCCTGTGGCAGTTACAAGTCACCTGTAGTCATAAATGAGTCACCCTAGAGTCACTAATGAGTCATATTCCCACAGCTGGTAGTCTTGTGACTGGTCAAGTCATGAAATATTAATAGTAAGTAAGCCGAGCTTCTGGGCTGATCTAATGTGTAATAGCTATTACCCCCAGGAATTTGTTGTACAATTGAGTCTTGAGAGCTTGAACCAGCAGTTTGGCACCATTTTCCATGTATAAGTGTTTGGTGCCTGGCTGTGGGTCCTTGTGGGTCCAAATAGGAATTAGCGAAAAGTATAAGTGTTTTTTGAAGTATTTCCTTGGACTTTGAAGAGCTTGATAGTTTGAGAGTTAATTACTTTGAGTAATTCACTCTTACATGGCCTGCCAAAATTATTATATTTTTTGGTAGTCAATTCAAGACTGGTTTGTTGAGTTATTTTCTGAGTGAGAGAGGCTTGGAATCCTTTATACTGATCCTGATCTGATGGCCCTTCATATCTACTAGAGAATTCCCCATTCCCATACAGCTGGTGGATGATGATGTTAAGGGGGACAAAGAGGAGGAAAAGGAAAAGGAGGATAAAGGGAAGGGGAAACAGAGGGAGGATGAGGATGATAACATGGAGGGGGGTCAAGAGAGTGAGACTATGAAATAGTCTCAAATATTTTTTTGTTTTTATTTTATTTTTTGACTGAAAAAGTAAGGAAAGAAATAAAGGCATAAGAGGAGAAAAGAACAAGTGAGATGTGCTGGGATGTTTGGCAGATTTGGTTAGAATAAATGGAAGGAAAGAGGGGGTGATAGGTGGACTGGGAGAGGTGTTGGGGATGGATGTGATAGTAAGGTCAGGAATAGATTGTCAGGATGATGTAGGGTCAGGATAGATAGGAATTAAGGTTGGGACAGAAGGTGGTAAAATGGGGGAAGTTTTCAGGAGAGGGATGTCTTCAGGAGGTGTCAAGCTTCAGGTACTGACGGATTTCGGTACTGCCGAGGGGTGTTGGTGAAAGGTCGGGTGGACTATGGCCAAGTCCTGCAGGCCAAGAGTAGTGGCATTGGCTTCAACGTACTCCTGCATTGCACCCTACTTGCCGTGCATGCCACTGGATTTGCAACAGACAGATACTCGGAAGGATGCTGATGATGCCGTCCTGAGTCAAGGACTTAACAGAAGAGAAGAAGGTAAAAGGGCCTACGCCTAGTTGATACCCAGAATGAGGAAATATGTACATCCATGTCCTACTTATATAGGTTAAGAAGCGACATGTGGAATAAGGAATGTGGGACAACAAGGTATGCAGAGCATGCAGTCATTGTCCACAACAAGTAAAATTAGAACAAAGGAATGTAAACGGGCATAGAACAATAAAGGATAGGATAATAAGAATGTGACCAAAGATAGGACAATAGGAAATGCCCAATTATAAAACAAGGGCTGTAACCGAGGATAACACAAGGGCAGGAAGTCCCGAGGTGAGGCGGACCGAAGGGTGAGGAGTAGGTGTGGGATGGGAATGAGGAATGTGACCGATATGTACATTAAGCTGAGAACAACTTCGTCGAGTGACTTGTACTTGGTTACTAACGGATTATTTTAGTCGGTACCGCTGAGTTACCAGATCCTCGGTACATGTACTTGACAGGAGGGGAGATTGCATAGTTTTAAAAGTATCCAGCTAGTTGCCACCCCCCCTTTTAGGTAGACATCCCACCATCTAGTAAAGTGTCAGCTTCTAGCCAAGAAGAATGGAAAAAGAGTGGTGAGAGAATATAATGCAAATATACAGGGAAGATGAAGCAAAATGGATGGGAATGGATGGAAGAGACCTTGTGTCAAGTACCGTACCGAGACACATCTATTTGGCAATGCTGTCAGGAGTCGGATACTGACGGACTTCGGTACTGCCGAAGGGTGTTGTCGAAAGGTTGGGCGGACTATGGCCAAGTCCTTCAGGCCAAGAGTAGTGGCATTGGCTTCAACGTACTCGTGCGTTGCGCCCTACTTGCCG
>QLPG01051173.1:562-19859 GCA_003314385.1 Gomphus sp. MG54 | reverse complement strand
GGGATGGGCAAAATTCCATTATTGAGAAATTCCAAAGAAGACATTTGAGGATGCAAAGATAGTGGCAAAAGAATACCTTGATGCATGCCCAGCTGATGTGATACAGTGGTTTATAAATTGTTCTTGGCAATTTATGGCTGCATATCGCAAGGGACTTACTGGGAATGCAGCTGCTTGGGCTGTTAGAAAGCAAACCAATCATTGTGTAGTTACTGAACAAGCTATGATGTCAAATGAAGCTATACTTAACTAAAATTTACCTCATGACAATGAGATTTGGGGTGAAAAGTTGCACTGGAAAGGCCCAAAAATTTGGCCACACTTAAAACTCATTGGAAAAACTTCAGAACATGTTTTTTAAACATATTTTGACATTCTAAATCTGAATCTAACTTCAGTTTGTCACAAAAAAATCCCGATCACTCCAAACCACATTGGATGAGTTTGCTTGTCCCATACTGTACCGCACCGCACCTGAGTGACTCTGCGAGTCTGTCTAACCAAATGGAGGATTCCTTTTGATCAACTTCTGATACAGACCTAACAACATAAGTTCTTCTATCTTCTTCGTTGATATCAATTCCATGACATATCATTTCAGAGATCAATCCATCTTCATTCGAGGTTTATCCCTTTTTTTTTTGAAGACGGGTGAAACATTATCGGACATTTAGAAATGAATCTGGAATAGTGTCCATGTTCCGTGTGACGGACTGGATTAATTGTTGTTCGCGATCTATAGAACGACCAATTACGGAACTTCGAGTGGAGAGATGATGCTCAAGATCCATCTGGAGATTGACACAAAGATGACCTAGCTGACTGGGGCATACTCCGTATCCGTCCCTCTCGCCCCAGCCATGAATCTTATAAGACTTGCACATTCAGTTTCTAATCAATCGATCCACTAGGCTCCAATTCCAACTCCCAATCTGGTCCTTTTCAACATTCACAAATGTCATCTCAAGAGAGCAATCAAGTCATCGTCCAGCAGGCGACCGATGCGTGAGTCCCCCAAAATGTCCAGTTCCGAGTCCAAAAAATTATAGCCCGCACAGTTTGTCTGTGGCATACGCCGAGAACGCTGCCCTCGGTAAGTCTAGGAATAATTTCCTGTAAGGCTCTTTTGTCGTCTAACCGCTTCAATTAGCACTTCTTGTATACGATACGCTCCTCGTGTTCCCTTATGAGACAAAACATATCTGGAAAAAGAGGCTTAGATTAGGATCGGTGTTCTACTTATTGGCACGCTATGCACCCATTTTGAACTTGATGACGACATCAATAATAAACAATATCCCAAACCAAGCCATAAAGGTGAGTGGCTCTGTGTCATTGATTGCAAAGAGTTCACACAGATGCGGATCTAGTAAGACTCTCATCATTTTTTACACAACTTCTCATGTCAAAATAGTCTTTGTAATGACTTAGTTCACTTTGATGCTACTCTGGGACTTCTAGCCCTCATAGGAGTTCAAGGTGACAACGGCTCCCATTCCCTATTCACAAATTGATGTATGGATCCTACCAGGGCTATTGATGGCACGGGCATATGCCATTTCCAGGCTCAATAAAGTGACCATTTTGGTGCTTGGGCCGTTATTTATTGGCGCCTTGGGATGCACCTTGGTATATACTACATCTATTCACTTTGTTGTGATCGCTAAAACTGGTACTGCATTTCACAGTTTAGTGCATCAACAGGCAATTACGTACCAACCGATGCAGAGGTGAACACGCTGATCTTGTAAGTGATGTATCTTGTATTCCGTCACATGTCCATTCACATCATTTTCAGGTGTGAGGCTAGCCCCTCTTCATTTATATTTTTCTGCTTATGCATATCTAGTGACCACCATACTTAATATACTCCTCATTCTTTTCGACACAGTAGTCGTTGCAGTGACAATTTTCAATTCCCTAGGGAGCTTGAGAGAGTTAAGAGAGCTCCGAGCATTCCACAAGAAGTCTTTACTCCAGGTTCTCATCGAACAAAGTATGTATACCAATGATGTAGTTTATCGTGACTGACTATTCTTATAAAGGTGTGCTGCGATACGGGTATCTTATTTATCATGGCTATTGTCGTTCCAAATCAAAGTTAACTCTCGTTCAGATTTGTGCTCACAATAACATTGGCGTCCACCATCATTACCAAGGTATTCCTCAATGACCTCTTACTTACAATTTGGCTGAGCAGTGATTATGACAGGTCTTAAGAGTGATTATTTACCACTACTGCTTGAAGATATATTGTACTCAAATATCGACAGCCTATCATTTCCAATATCCTTTTTCCTGCCCAAGATAGGTCCGAATTCCGCAACACAAATATTCTGGTCACTTCACTGATACTACATGTAGCCTGTCTGCGATTATTATTTGTCGCATCCATTTGGGCCTCCTGGAGAAGAATTCACATCTCAACAGCAATACCAATTCTTCCCTCCATCCTGTAGGTAGTTTCCATGCAGCTACGCGACGCATCCACGATGCTATTATGGATGAATTCGGCGACCGGAAGGCCACCGAGTCACTTGAGACCGGAATCCGCGCGTCAAATGAAGTAGAGCTGGAGGGTGGATTTGCATCAAATACAGATCGTATCGATCTCAATGAGTTTCCTTGGGCGGGCAGGAGTTTAGGAGAATTGGAGCACACGCCTCCTGTAGCATCGCAAAATTCGAGTAAGCTTTTTTCAGTTCTTTATGCTGATTTAATATTGCCTACAGATGTGGCCGAACCACTTTAAAGATATGTTGGAATCATGACTGCAAGCTCAGGCTGATTCCCTAAAGTTTATGAGACAGATAAAAATTTGTTGTGACAGCTAATGATTTGTTGTATACTTGTTGAATATAATTCAATGAGTGTGACTTATCCTAAGAAAGGGTCAAGTTTTTCAATACTCAAGATCCCGAACTATGTCAATACATTTAGGAGTGTTATAAAAGTGCATTACTGGATTTTTATTATCTCTATTCCTATGCCTACAAAATAGATTCATTCATCCGCCATCATCCGCCATCACGAAATTATGTTGCATTCACGAGTTATAGCCTCAAGACAAATGATTTGAAGGCTAATGACATTGTATTCCATTGAGTACCCGTTATTGTATGGTCCTACAAAGAAAGGTTGTCTCAGAGATTGAAGCACCTCTCTCTGGTATATCATTGTGATGTAGTGAGATTTTCGAATAGCGTATGAAGGTCAAGCCTTTTGATAGACTTTCCACTGCATCGATACAAATCGAAGTTCAGTCTGTGGGCATGTTCGCCCTTAAAACTTAAAATGGGTTAACCGGGTTTCGTCGGACCTTAAGGTTTACACCGGTTTGCATTACGTAAGGCGCGCGCCAAATTGCACACGTGTCGCGCGGGCAAAAAGAGAACTGCAATTACTCAGTCAAATTGTAGCCATTCTGTCTGAAAATAAAAATATGACTTCTTTAACTCAATATGGAGGGCATGGCAATGTAAAATCCATGTAAATTTGCCACAATAAAAATTGTTTTTCAGGCAGTTGGCCCTGATCAACCCCAGCTGCAGAACAGCTGTAGCAACACCAAATCAATTCAGACTTGTTAGATATTTTGCAGTAATATAAAATACATATAGATGGAGGGCACCAACCACTTTTTAGTATATCAAAGTCCATTAGAATATTTTATATACTGTACTACAGTTGAGACAAGTAGTTTCTGCTTAATTATTGTTCTAGAGCCCTAAAAGACACAGTTCATTGGGAAAATATGATATTAAATCAACTATTCTTTGTTCCTCTGTAGTTAATACCTCATCACACTCTGTAGTCTATCACGCCCAGGCATGGGAGATGGTGCGAGAGAGGTGCAATTGGTAACACACGGAAAAAAATAACGAAAAGAATCCCACAAGGGAGCATGGTCACAAGTTGAGGAGCAGAAGAATAGAGGAAGTAGTTAGCATCAACTGAAGGAAGTTAAATATTTGATGGGCTCGGGTATAGGCAGATTCAGGTAGGGTTGACAACATTGGTACAACACATGTTCGTTAGCGAGATGATGGGGGACTGAAAATGATCTGTGAACTGGTGTAGTCTCCAATCGAACGCTTGAATATTTCAGGCATGCGGTTTCCTTAGCTCGCATTCTCGTGTTCGAGAGGGAATTCCGCCAAGGTGCGGCTCAGCGCAAGGGTATCCAGATTGGCCCGGCTGCCTCGTTGTGGTTGATGCACTTGTATAACAGGCGTGGGCTGGTTATCGAACTGGAACGGATAGGTCTCAAGTCCAGATGCAGTGGAGGCCGAGAATGTCGATGGGCTGCGATCCTTGGGCGATCCGGTGGGCTGGGGATGAGGAAGAGGCAGAGCTTGAGTCGCATTGGTGGATCCTACCGATTCTAAGGGACTACTCATGGCAGTGCTCAAGGCTTTCAGTCTCGCAAACATGGACCCTGCAGATAAAGGGTTAGTGTTGGGGCTTGTCCCTCCAGATCCTGGCGAGCGTGGCGGCAGCGCGGAAATTGGGGAGAGTGGAACAAAGGGGAATCCTGCTAAAACAGAATCCGCATGAGAAGACGTTGTCTTGGCGCTAAGAATGGAATGAGGTCGGACGCTCTCTTCATCATCTTCACGATCAACAGAAGTGACAGTACGTGCCCCACTTGTCTGCATGCTAATCGAACGGGAGGGGTTGGGGCCGGGTGAGAGGCCGGGTGTAAGAGTGGATGAGAGGCCCTGTGAGTTATATGCAGAAGGACTTTGCATGCCAAGGATGACACGCGACGCAGTCCCAATGTCAGTGCGAATGCTGACACCATCCGCCGTGCTCACGGTACTAATAGGCTACTCTGAGCATCAGCAAATGTTGTACCCAGTTGAGGAGTGAAAGGTCCTTCGGAATGATAGCCAGTGGGACTACCGAATGTATTCGTCGACCTAGAGGAATCTGCGAACGATGTCCGATTGGGAGACGCTGTGTCACTGAATGGATTGCCCCGACTGCCAACCGTCGATGTGGGAGAGATCAGTTCGTGGTTAGTGAGTAGGATGTCGGCTGGAGTTGCGCTAATGGGGATCGACCTATCGTACCCTTAGACCTTTGTCTTGACAAGCCTTTAGGGGTCAAAGCCGAACGCGACCCGCGCGGTTGGGCGGATGCAGCGTTTGCAGAACTTCTACCGGAAGGAACGCGAACAACCGAGCTTGCGATATGCCGAACACCTGCCTAACAACACCTTCCTTGGGTGTCATAATCAACGGAGGCTCATCCAAATCAGTGGCCACGGAGGAGGTGGTCATGAAAGTCTTTCCAGAAACCCCAGAGCGAGCGGAAGATGCATAATGTCTCTGAATGCCGTTCTCAGAATCAGAAACCACGACATGGTCCAGATTGACACGAGTAGCATCGTTCAATGCTATTTCCTGATACTTCGTTTACCTTAATAATCTCCTCCGACATATCACTTGTCAGATATCTTCTTTGAATGCAGTCCATCTACTCCTCACGGACTTATGGGGTGCAAACGCAACTAGTTGTCCGGAGACGGAGAATGTTGTTCATAGCTCAATTGATACAATCATGAAAGGTTGGGATTGTCAATCATAGACGAATTCGATATGAATGGAAATATATCATGCACCTTCTGTTGATTAGTACTGTAATGTTTTTCGTGTGGAATTCGCATACGTGAGTATCTCAGCGATTCCCTCGGAGGTTTTGGAGGCAATTTGCACACACGGCTGTTGGCGCCGACTGGTCCTACCATGGTAAAGTACTTTTCCTGCACTAATGGTGAGTTTACTTGCACGTTTAGACTCTGGCAAACTCGTGGAGCTTATACAATTCATATAAGAAACACGGTGCAAAAGTTCACACACGTCATGCTGATCTCAGGGCGTATAACCTCTCGTGAACCATCTCCCATGCCTGGGCGTGATAGACTACAGAGTGTGATGAGGTATTAACTACAGAGGAGAAAAATATAGTTGATTTAATATCATATTTTCCCAATGAACTGTGTTGTAGGGCTCTAGAACAATAATTAAGCAGAAACTATTTGTCTCAACTGTAGTACAGTATATAAAATATTCTAATGGACTTTGATATACTAAAAAGTGGTTGGTGCCCTCCATCTATATGTATATTATATTACTGCAAAATATCTAACAAGTCTGAATTGATTTGGTGTTGCTACAGCTGTTCTGCAGCTGGGGTTGATCAGGGCCAACTGCCTGAAAAACAATTTTTATTGTGGCAAATTTACATGGATTTTACATTGCCATGCCCTCCATATTGAGTTAAAGAAGTCATATTTTTATTTTCAGACAGAATGGCTACAATTTGACTGAGTAATTGCAGTTCTCTTTTTGCCCGCGCGAACGGGTGTGCAATTTGGCGCGCGCCTTACGTAATTCAAACCGGTGTAAGATAATATTGAATTCGGTGATTTCCGGAACTTGCTTGGCAACACAGCCCTTGCATACAGAGTTTTGATCCCCGCGGCGGAAGAATGGCCCAGGAGAATCGTGGCCTCGGACATGCCAATATTCAACCAGGAAAAGCTTTTTTTTTAATTCTTTGGACAAGCTGTAGTGAAAAAGGAGTACACACTCGAGACATTACTGCGTCAGACAATGCCAATAGTACAATATAACCTCCTCTCAATTGTATTTGGTTCTTTTTCCTTGTTCTTTATTGCACAGTAGATTCTTTGTTGTTTTCTCACAGGTTATTGTTTTCACCATTTATATAACCTACCTAGATTCTGTAGAGCTTCAGTATTTGCCGCTGTAGCTTACATTGTCTTAGGTATTATCTCACATATATATATTAGTATTCGCCGCTGTAGCTTACATTGTCTTAGTTTTTTCACAATACAAGCATGTGAACACCTATGATAGAAGTTCTGTGGCTTCACGAGTATGCGATCTGACGACTGGTACCTTAAAATCTTAATTAAGCCTTAAAGTTTTTGGGTGTCCCACATAACCTTTAAAGTTATGTAAGGTCAAATTAGGTCAAATCCCACTCAGAATTTTTTTGATTAGCAATGGGAGATGCATATCTTCCCTAATGTGAACTCTGCAATTCTTCTCTCTCCCTAATGTGGTTGGGCTTACATAGATGTTGCTTATATATAGTAGATTCTTTGTGCAAAACCCTGTATCATTGGGATGAGAATAGACCCTGGAAAATCAATTTGTATCAAGGAGGTATCCTGTATCAAGGAAGTCTACTAGTCTACTACACTGTACTCTAGATAATATATGTATCAATCCCTTCTGTTCTCCAAATCCCGGTTCAGTGACTGTGTGACATGTGACGTATTGCCACCCAAACTCCAACAGCCACACCATTACACCGTCATGGCACTCGTACTTGCCATCTCCTTCCTCCTTACACCAGGTATTCAAGCGTCCCCTAACCCAGCCGTTGCACAAAGAGAGACCACTTCACCTTCTTCCTGCAATGACATTCACAATTGTCTGTTTTACAGCGTGTAAAGATGGGATTAATGCTGACTCGGCTTGACAGGCAGAACAAAGTGGCACATATTTATGAGCTGTGTTGCAACTATCCTTACATGCACTTGGTCTGCTGTTCATCTAAACATGCCGGACCCAGACGAGAAACCGATCAGAGTTGCTGCTCGGAGGGTTTGGATCACCCTGATTGCAGTGATGGCTCCAGACCTAATTATTTATTGTGCAATCTCCCAGTGGAAATCAGCAGGTACATTAGCGAAGAAATATTCCAGTGTGTTTATGATTTATTTGTGAATCTGAGATTGTTGACACATGAGATCTTTAGAATATGGGTGGACAAGAACGCATGGATTTTTTGCCATTATGGGTGGTTTTATGTTATATGAGGGAGACACCGCAACCCGTATCCTTTCCCCAGATGACAGTGGATTCGAATCCTACTTGATAAGCGGCGAAATTTACATCACAGAGGAAGAAATTTGGGATAAGAGTAAAGGCGACCCTATAACCAAAGGAATTATGATGATGCAGACAGGATGGTTTGTGCTTCAATGCATTGCACGCCGTATCGAAAATCTCCCACTCACGCAACTCGAAACATCCACACTTGCATATGCATTTTTCAACTTCATAACCCACGCATTCTGGTGGATGAAACCACTCAATGTAGGGATCCCTTATCCCGTGTCCAGGCAGCAAACCACCTCCGAGGACAGACGGAAAACCAAAGATATGCCTAGGGGCATAGAATGGACCACCTTCAAGATGCAGCTCATAAGCATCTTCAAATCAATCCCCTTGAAAGTGGTTGCAGCGCCTAAAGCCATACCCGAGTCAATCGTTCACTGCTTTGATGGCATTTTCTTTAGGAAAAATTATATTCCCAACCCAAAGAGGGTCCCCACGCTCTATCCAGGTGGAAGCTACGCTGATGAATATATGAGTGGTTACTTTCTCCTTTGGGCAATGCTCGGATCGCTATACACGGTCTGGATCATTGCCAAACCAGTAATTTACAACACTGGGTCGTTTGCACCACTTTATGCATCATTTTTTATGTCAACTCATATAGGTAGTTCAATGATGGTCCACGCCGCCTATCGCTCGGAGCTGGTGTCATATCCGTCATATCCACTGAATGAACTGTTACTATCGTTTTACTATATTTTCTTCATCCTGATTCGAGGTTCTTTTTTTATCTTACCTTTCTTATGCATGCACTCTCTCCAGATTGAAGATTATCAGACAATTCCATGGACCAATTTCATACCCCACATCTAGCATACCCCCCCCAAACTCAGACCCTTTCTTCTTGGATCTATTCCTTCTTTTGTTGTGCATCTTTCCTTTATACTGGTCATTGATGATGCCTTGTATTGCTCTCACCTGCTATGTAATTGTGGTTGTATTTCTTGAAATATATCCATGATATGCATGTATGGTTGCTGAGTGAGGCTGTGGGGAGTTGATGAAGGGAAGAACAACCTTGTAATTGTGTTGGGGTAAGGATGGTACATAGGTACGATCGTCTCATTCACATAGTAGAGCACAAAACAAACCTTGTTTAATTTTCATCCCAGTCTGCGTTCTTTGACTGGCGGGAGTGTTAGAAAGTCAAAAAGTTGGTGTTCATTATTTTCATTTCTTTATTCTTTTCACTATTATTTTTGTTATTCTCATAATTATTTCTATTTTCCTTTTGTTTCTCCTTTTATTGTATTGTTATCGTCGCGATGTTATGTTTATTGCATCGCCGATACTGTTTCCCTTTCTGTGACATGCGCGTGACTCACGCGTGACATTCACTCGCGTATCGTCAATCACGCGCGTCATATATGACACGCGCGTGCATGAAAGTTTTTTCCCTGTATTTGCGTTTTCTCATGTATAATAGCATAGTCAATAACTGTAAGAATAAGAATCATATTTTATCCTTTGTGCTCAATTTTTCTCACATTCCTTTATTCTAAAATAATAATCATTCACCCTTAAAATCCTATCCCAACAGGGAGGTGATCAGCATTATTGCTAAAGATCATCCCAAACGCTAGCAGAGGTAGAGAAATAAAGGAAAGGGACAGCACATGAGACGGGGGATCTGTATCAACCGTCTTATATGGGGCCATACCCCAACAGACGTTAAATTGGATAAAAGAAAGAAGAAGAAGAAGAAGAAGAGAGAGAGAGAGAGATCATTCCTCTACACAATTCTGAGCGATAGCTTCCTAGAAGAGACCTGGTGTTGTAAAAATAGAGTACACTTGACACAACATTGGAGTAACTGCCTATTGTTCTTTATTGTTCTCCTAATTAGTCACACTCTCTGCCTGAACTAAAGACTATAAGTAGTTTACATGTATTATCTGCACTTCTTCAGCTCTTATGCTGAACTCACATGTCGCAGGCTCACTCTGCCAATAGAGTTGCCTTCACAATACCTGTATGAGAGACATTATATATAATCTCTCCAGAACATCATTAACTGCAGCAAAATGCAATCAACTGTTCCTAGCACATATTCTCACCATGTATGAACCCGAGTTGGAACTAGAATAGACCGTCCTACAAGCATAAAATATTATATCAGTGGGATTGGTGTGAAATGGCTTGTAGGTTGAACATCCCTTGCCACGCAAATGTGATAGCTTACTCGGCGCTAGCTGGTATATCTGTCTCATACAGCATTGTTATCTTGGCTATGAAAGCTATAGTTAGCTCTAGTCACTTTTCAATTCAGATGCATCAGGCAAGTCATGACCTTGTCAAGCCCACAACACCGAGAACCAACTCACTCGGGAATACCGACCAACCGGCCCTTACCCACATTGTCAGGGGACGACCCTCTCTGAGTCCTGATGACAAGTCCGAGGTCCTATCTCAGACTCCACCCAAGTCTAAGGTCCTATCTCAGACTCCTCCCAAGTCCGAGGTCCTATCTCGGACTCCTCCCAAGTCCAAGGTCCTATCTTGGACTCTTCTCAAGTCTGAGGTCCTATCTTGGACTCTTCTCAAGTCCGAGGTCCTATCTCAGACTCTTCTCAAGTCCGAGGTCCTATCTTGGACTCCTCCCAAGTCCGAGGTCCTATCTCGGACTCCCCCCAACTCCAAGGCCAGGAGACCCAGGTCCAAGGGACCACCGAGCAGGAGATAGGAATGATCTTAGCGTGATAGCTGGAACCGGGAATAGGCGCCTGTGATTTATAAGCTAGTGCACAGACCACTTACATAAAGGGTATAAAAGAGGTTCACCAGCAGCGGAGATCCTTAGACTTTCCTCTTCGGATTTCCCCTGCTTAGGTGAGAGCCCTACATGTACTTAGGTAGTAGCTATAATTGAACTTCGGATTTCCCCTGCTTAGATCTGAGAAGCCTGTGGGTAGGCTCTGGGTTCGAGTCCCATAGTCAGGCCTAGGAGGACGTCCAGGGCTGGGTGGTGTCCCGCTGGTTCCAGCCTCCGGCAGTCGAGACCAGTTCCAAAAGAGGGTTGCCCTTACAGCAGGAAAGTCTCACCCAATAAAGGACTGAGGGGCCGGCCATGCACTTTGACCCAGCGAGTGATGTCCTCATGGAGAGATTATGACACCGACACCCTCCCTCCTTACACTCCAGACGAATCTATCCTGTTCCTGACAGTGCACTTGTACCTACTAGAGGGAACGGCGCTAGCACAGGAATGACTGAGGAAATGGAGCCTTAGTGGACCACTTCGGGTGACACTGTAAACCCCCGCATAGTCGGTAGAGCGCACCACCCTCTGAAGGCCAAGGCAACGCTATAAACCCTCAACACACCCCAACACTTTCTAAAAACCCGTATTCTTCTATTCCGACTACCCAGCGTACCTACAAGCCGAACGATCCCCCCATATGCTACTCTACGACCCGTATGACCCACCTTACACCCGCATTCTCCAAACCAGCTCCCTTTGCGCTTCACCCTCACTCGAATCCCCACTGCCGCGCGACTCTATCATACTGAATCTCCTTCCTTAGGCTGCAGGACTTGCAGCCCTGACCGGCGACACCACTGACGTGGCCTGTGAGGCGCCGCATCACGCGCTTGCTGCTGACGACGCCCACCACCATCGCCGATCCGCACTTGCAACCTGTGTGGATGCCGAGTGATGATTCTCCACGTCTTAGGAGACGTGAAGCACCCCCAAGCAGGTCCCAGAAATCCCCCCTATACTGCACCGAGTGCGCGGTATGTCCTGGAGGACCGCTCGATAGGCCTGGACAAGCCCTCCAGATATTGCGTAGACAGCAGGGGCCGTGTCGCTCGCACCAACGCAGGCCATACCCCGCGAGCGTATCCTCTACTGCACTGACATCCACACCCACCCGCTTGTGGTAGAACTCGAACGATCTTGGTGCCTGCTACGACCTGACATGCCCACGGCCTGCCATCACCGCATGCATCGCGGACACAGGCGATGACATTACTCGTCTTGTCCCAGGTGACCTACGCCCTCATGCACTCGCCTGCAACCTGCAGTCCCCAGCAACCGGACTGGTTGCAGAGACACCCTCTCGGGAGGTGGTTTCAACACCGCTGCCACCCTGTCTGATCCCCTAGCATGCTCCAGGACACGGGCACCCACCTCAGAGGCTCCCAATGATCTCCTCTCGCACATGAAGCAAGGACGTCCCTCAAGGATGACTTGATGAATACCGTTAGGGCTCCCCGGCGCACTCTCATTCGACCACCTCTTGCAAAGACTCTGCACAGCCATGTATCGACCATGCCCGAACTTGTGCATGGCATGCCGCCACTCATGACGTCCTTCCTGTGATGCCGAGCAATTGGATGGTTACTGGCACAATGCCCTCCTAGCACGAATAGGCGATCCACCTGTCCTACGCTCTGTGGTTAGCTTAGCCCAGAGAGATCAGCATACGCCCGCCTCGAAATCATGGAAGGTTGCCCATGGGACCCGCCTCCTCTCGAGCATGAAGGATGTCCTGTCATCTATCCTGGACTGCTGCATCCGTTGAGCGCTGTCGCTGCGCGCTCTTGCACTACCGCTTACTCAGGAATGATGCATGCCCTGCAACGCAACGATCCATGCACCCGCTCGTGCACTCCTGTGCAGCTGTATCCTGATTGAGGTCGACACGCCCGCCCATTGCGTGCATGTTATCTCTCCCACTCATGAATCGACCCTCAGGCAAGTTGCTGCTGCCTAGGCAACCATCCCAGACCTACAGGGGTCTCCCCATGAGTTGTGATACTTCTACACCTGGCCACACTCCATACGGCGCAGACACCATTGGCATGCCCGCGCAGTCGCCTCCCACAAACAGGTACCTTGGGTATGCCCACCGGGTCGACCCCGTGGAGACAGCAACGCAAACCGTTGGTGCTACCAGAGTCGGTCCCGCACCGTGACCCACTGGTTGCAAATGACCACCCACCTTGCAGCCCCGAGGGAACCCCATGATCATCCGCTGCCAACGATGGTAGCACGGCCAGTAGGGCAGTGTCTTCGAGACTGTCACGAGCATTTTGACGTGCTGCCACTACATCACCTCTTGCGTCTAGCCCCGTTCGCCGCATCTCCCCCCCCCCTTCCTCACGTCCTGTTCCGCCGTCTCCTGCTGCCGACTTTGGAAACGGCCACAGAGCGGTGCGCACTATCAAGACACGCATGCCGCACAGCCGGCGATCTGCCGTTGGTGTTGCCCACTGTGGACATGCCCAGACGCGACACCAGCACTTTCAACGCGTCACGCCACTTTGTGTCCAGCTCCACGTGCCTGTTCGCCACATCCGGCATGGGCTTGCTTTCTGCGAAAGCATCATGAGGGCTCTTCCGCCAGATCACCATCGTCAACCATGGAGGCATTCCGACGAGCTATGAGGGCCGCTGACACGTTACAGAGGCACCCCTTTGTACGCGACGCCAGCATTCTGGTACGTTATAGCCCAGGCCCAAACCAAGGCCTCAGGAGGTCACATAGAGAGCATCTGTTGCTCAGAATCGATCTGCGCTCATGCTCGCATTACACGTACCCGCACCCTCCCACTCGTCTTGGTCCAACGCACCACCTGCGCTTGAGCGACGCACAATGCAACACGTGCTCATCCAAAGCTCCAAAGCTACGACCTCAAGGCTGTGCTCCCCACACATTCCCTGGGCCCTTGTCGCGAACCACCTCGATGTGCGTGATGCGACGCCCCTGCATTCGCTCCCTACTGTTGCCGCCAGCCCCGGCAGTGCCCCTCGATGCTGTGCAGTTCAACCCGCTCTCGTGTGCCGCTGTGGTCCCTGGCTCTCGTAAGGTCTCGCCGATGCTACGTCCCCGCACATCGACCTCCTGCCTGATCGCGAGTCGCGTCGCACCTGCAAGACACATCCCCAGGCCTCCGTCGCGTACCACCCGGATGTATGTGATGCGGTACCACGATGACGTCAGTCGACACCCCTGTGAGATCACCCATGATGTCCTCGTACCGACGCTTGTACGCTTGATGTTGTCGCCAGCTTCTCATACGGTCTTGCCGTGTGCAGGTGACCCCGCCATGGCTCCTGACTGCCGCCGCTCACTTCGGATGACTTCCGCTCATGTCCCTGTGCGTCCGCATCCTTGTCCGTCCCCGTGACCATCCGCGTCCTTGCGTATCTGCCCTCCGATACCCCGATGCATCTGTATTCCGTCTGTACCCACATTGCCACGTCCGCATCATTTCCCCTCATCCACGTAGTCTCACGATCCCAAGAGGGCAATTCGGGATCATCCCCCCACCGAAGTCCTGGATGATTCGCTCTCCGGATTTCTGGATGATCTGCTTTGATCTGCTCTCAGGAGATTCCTGGATGATCTGCTCTCCAGATTCTCGCACATCCACCCTGCTGCACTCTTGCACCTTCCGGTCTGCCCTATCTCCGTCTTCCGTACGCCCATGAATCCGTGACCTATATTCCACATTTCCGTGATTCCGGATTCCTGTACACCCATGCTACTATTCCTCCCATACGGAATGACTGCATGCTAGAGAGGGGGTAGCAGAATCCTAGAAAGGGGGTAGCAGAATCCTAGAGAGGGGGTAGTGACACCCCAAGGAGTGCGCCCTTTTTTTTTGGAGGATACGTCGAGGGCGACATATGTTAGAGAGGGGGTGAAGGCCTAGGGGTCCTGGTACAGCTGCAAAGCATGAGAAGGCTAGCTGAGCAGCTGTAGGCTTACAAGCCCAGGACCTTGATACCGATGCGGAGCTCTGAGGACTAAGCCTGGGGTTACTACCCTCGGTGATGACCTAGGTGCAGACTGAGACATAGTCACAGGATAGGACTCTGATCCAACCTAGAGGACGACCTGCACCTAGTAAGGACCTGTGAGCCTCTCAGCAACGACTCAGGCTTGGGCCAGATGCTCTGCAGAGGGGTCATTTTTTTTTTCCTTCCAGTGCATCGGGTCGCTGCACCATAGAGAGAGGGTGATGTCAGGGGACGACCCTCTCCGAGTCCTGACAACAAGTCCAAGGTCCTATCTTGGACTCCACCCAAGTCTAAGGTCCTATCTCGGACTCCTCCCAAGTCCAAGGTCCTATCTCGGACTCCTCCCAAGTCCAAGGTCCTATCTCGGACTCCTCCCAAGTCCAAGGTCCTATCTCGGACTCCTCCCAAGTCTGAGGTCCTATCTCGGACTCCTCCCAAGTCCGAGGCCAGGAGACCCAGGTCCGAGGGACTACCGAGCAGGAGATAGGAATGATCTTAGCGTGATAGCTGGAACCGGGAATAGGCGCCTGTGATTTATAAGCTAGTTCACAGACCACTTACATAAAGGGTATAAAAGAGGTTCACCAGCAGCAGAGATCCTTAGACTTTCCTCTTCGGATTTCCCCTGCTTAGGTGAGAGCCCTACATGTACTTAGGTAGTAGCTATAATTGAACTTCGGATTTCCCCTGCTTAGATCTGAGAAGCCTGTGGGTAGGCTCTGGGTTCGAGTCCCATAGTCAGGCCTAGGAGGACATCCAGGGCTGGGTGGTGTCCCGCTGGTTCCAGCCTCCAGCAGTCGAGACCAGTTCTGAAAGAGGGTTGCCCTTACACACATCATCTCGCACTACCACGCGGCCTTGGCTCGGTACACCCGGTACATCGTATGGACCACTCCTCTCCTACATCCCTTTTCATTGTTCCTTCACCCCCTATCCACTCCTTAACCCGTTTCCCCCGAACAACATGATGGCCACTCATTGTCCTGGCCATTGCCATTGTTTTATCTTAGGCCATCCTCTATTGTTCTATCCCCACCCACCATTTCATTATCTTATTCTCAGCCACACTCTATTATTCTAATTCCGCTTACATTCCTTATTCTATTTCTGATCACTGTGGACAATGCCTCCATGTGGTTGCCTCATACCTTATTGTCTCCATTCCTTATGCCACCCTGTTCCACATCTTGCTTCTTAACTATAAAAGTAGCAGGATGTATGTAGATAGTTCCTCACTCAGAATATCAATTGATTCGCACCCCTTGTCCGCTCCCTATTTCTAAAAGTCCTTCGCTCAAGCCGACGCCCTCGGCATCCTCTCGAGGCTCCTCTCACTATCCAAATTAGTGGCACACACGGAACAGCAGGGCGCAACGCACGAGCACGTTGAAGCCTAGCCACCCCGTAATGGTTTGCAGGACTTAACCGATATCTCGACATCACCGAATCCTGACAGACCTCTGTTGAGGGGAAAAGTGGCATTTAGATGGGTCGTGTCCTGGCACTGCTTTTTTACAGGCTTTCTGATGGGCTTTTTGATGTGCGCCATGTCGACCCCGCCAAGCTGAAGTGCCAACCACGTCCTGCCATGTGCACACCTCAGCACGCTGGACCTTGACCTGGTGGTGCTCTCGGCTGTGGTAAGGTGTGAGCCCCAATCCTGTTTCTGCGGCCCTGTGCACGAGCGCACTGGTGAGCGTAGTGACAATTCCGGGAACCTGCTGAGGTGCAGTCACACTTGAAAGTTGAAGGAATAATTATCCACTGTCAGTTTTATTGTGAAGGCAACTCTATTGGCAGAGTAAGCCTGCGACAACTGTAAATTCAGCAGAAGAGCTGAAGAGTGCAGATAATATATGTAAACTACTTATAGTCTTGAGTTCAGGCACTGAGTGTGACTAATCAGGAGAACAATAAAGAACAATAGACAGTTTACTTGGATGTTGTGTCAAGTGTACCTTATTTTTACAACAAGTTTTGCAAAACAAATGTCATGTACAGAATAAAATAAAATAAAATAAAATAAGTACATTGGCCTCTGTCTGTGTAGCCCTATGTTGGGATATTGCAAGCTCACACCACAACATATCATGTGACATGTTTGCATTACATAAGTCACACAGTATAAACTTTCCATTGTCAAATTATAATGAACTCCCATGTTCAAACTGCTCACTTCAGGGGAAATTCAATATAATTCAACCATACCTGTATTAGAAGACTTGAGTGTACTGACTCATCCTCTGACTCATTTTCTTGAAAACTGCAAAATTGTACTTCATCTCAATTACCACTGTTACAGTAAGCTGCTATACAAGCACTCTAGAATAACACACCTCAGCCAGCACACTACTTACTTGATCACCAATTGTCAGGAACCGTACGCCGGCAAAGCCGACCATTCAATTCAGCCCACTCAGCCCAACTCTGCTCTCGCTCGCCCATCCAATCATACGCCCTCAGCCCATGGACTATATGCACCTCATGTATCCGTCTTGGCATCACATTCTCCTGTCAAACCGCTCCACTCATTTATGTCACATCCCATATGCTCGTTATTCCGTTCCGTCTCCATTTACGTTTCATATCCTTCATTTACGTTTCATTCCCTTTTTATCTATTTGCAATTCCGCTCAGTCCTTTATGTCCGATCCGCTATTACATTCCTTAGGGTAACTCCGTTGGGAATCTGAGTGACACATCACTCAACAATGTCACGGAGGAGATCATTATTTGGACGTAGTATTTCTGTTTCTCACTTTTCACGTTCCTCGGCTTTCTCATTCTATTATAGGAATCTACTCGACTCCTAATAGATTAGAAAGTAGTATAAAAGGCCTTGTACTATTAGTTCAGTCCTCAGTCAGAATATCAACCCTGATTTTGACTAAGATCCTCCGTTACTTCCGTCTTCCTCGCCATTACGAAATTTTGGGGACCATGTGATCCAAGCGGGTGCAATGCAAGCACGTTGAAGCCAACCCCAACTCTGAACCTCACCAATCACTTCGCCATTGGGAGATTACATTATATTATGATTATGTCTTTTTCACTATCGTAACAGTATATTCTGACTCCTACGCTTGATCGCACCTTCTCTTCACATATTACGAACCATTATGAATACCCGATCCACTACTCGCAATTTGCCCTTCATCGTCGAGGTCCCTAGCCAGTTGCAGCAGATCTCCTCTCTTCGACGGCTGTCAGCACAACCTTCAATTTGCAAAGATGGCCCATCAGGGGAGAACGCTCCTCCTGAACCTGAGGACAATGACAAAGAAGACCCTCTCAACGACAACGACAACGACGATGACGATGCAATTCAGAACCCCATTCAAGTCTCAAATCCGAACCCCACTCACATCTCTAATCCTAATGCCAACCTTAATTCCTCAACCCTTAATTCCTCGTCCAGTTCGGAAAAGATTGTCAAACCTCTCATCGACCATCTAGCGCAACAACCTGCTAGATCTTCTACAAACCCCGGGCACCATGCCAAAGTTCGGGAGCCAGAGGTCTACGATGGGACGGATCAAGCTAAGCTGCGAACATTCTTCTTACAATGCGCGCTGAACTTTCGAGACCATCCGTCTGCATTCTTGACGGATGCGTCAAAGGTCCAATATGCCATCTCGTACCTCACCAGCCCCACACTCCAATACTTTGAACCCGTAATTCTTGGCGAGACCCAACCTGAGCCTAGCTGGCTTAAGGTCTGGAGGGACTTTCATCAAGAGTTGGAATCCAACTTCGGTCCGTTCAACAGCGCTGCGCAAGCAGAAATTGAGCTTGGTAAGATAGTTATGAAGGACAACCATCGTGCAGCACGATACTTCATCGACTTCACCAGAGCCTCCACTCGTACCCAGTGGAATGACACCGCCCTTGCACATGCGGCTTACAAGGGGTTGGCCAGACGTATCAAGGACAGCCTCCTTAACTTCCCTCGCTTTAAAACTCTCGCTGAACTCAGACAATACTCTCTCGAGATCAACAGCAGATACTGGGAATGCAAGGAGTACGACAACTTCGGAAATCCTTCAAAACCGAACGGGTCCTCATCCAAATCCAACTCCAACAACAACAACAACCATCAGTCTTCTTCCAACTCCAACAACTCCAACAACAAGAAGAGTAAGAAGGGGGGGAAGAAGAACGGCAATGATAAGTCTTCCAACAATAACAACAACGCTAACGACATTGCATCCAAGCTCGGAAAAGACGGGAAGCTATTGCCTGAAGAACGTCAAAGGCGAATCGACGCGGGACTTTGTCTCTTGTGTGCTTCAAAAGGTCACATGGTCAAGGACTGTCCCAAATCCAATTCCCAATCCTCATCGACCTCTTCTTCTAACAACAACAAATTGAACAACTCCAACAATAACAAGAAAACGACAAAAGCATGCACGACCGAGGCAAGCACATCTGACACCAATGCCGAAGAAAACACGGCATCGGAGTCAAAAAAATGAGCTGCAACCTCGGAGATGCACGAGCTGAGGATTGCGTTAGCCTCTCTCACGTGCTGTTCTTGAACGCCCTTTCTTCTAATTCTGCTATTTCTCACGTATCTTCTACTTCTGAAACTTCGAAAACTTCGCTT
>QLPG01051170.1:1995-13425 GCA_003314385.1 Gomphus sp. MG54 | reverse complement strand
TTTTGCAAAAATTCTCAACAATGACCAGCGTTTGTATGGTCAGACAGAAATTGATTTGCAGCATGATGTCTTGCCCACAGCAACTCAGACAGCGACTGATCAACACATACAGGGGGAAGCTGTCACAGTTTTTGTACAATCAGATGATGGCATGGATGATGAGGAATAGTAAAAGGAGGATAGTGGATCTTTTATCAGCTTGTCATGATATCATATTACATTTCAATATGCTTTGGTAATAGGATGGTTTGGATTATCTGAACATTCAATTCAATATGAAAAAACTGCTGGGTAGCCGCAAGAATTACTGATAGAAAAAATCATTATACTACATTGACAAAAGTCTGACACAAGATTGTCTAATGGAAAATTTAACCTGGATATTAGATTAACAATGCCTTGGGTATTCAGCTCAAATTAATCTTATGGCTCAAGGTTTTTTCAAGGTAGGCATGAAAAAAGGCTTATTTAATAACGTCTAAGTACCTTGAAAAAACCTTGAAAAAATCTTTGCCAAGATTAAATTCAGGTCGTGGATCTATCCGTTCAGCAAGCTTAATTTCAGCTTGTGCCAGAACCGTGGTGTAGTTCAAAGCCAAACTGTTCACATTATAAATTTCCTCGAAACCGAACACTTTAATGGACTCTTTAATTTACTCACGAATCTGTTGCCTCCTGGATGAGGACTTCATTACTCTCTCGAGTGGACATTTGGTAAGTGAATGTTGAGAAGGACTGGATCATGTGTTGGAATGAGAGGTTGATGGATAGAGGCAGAATGTGCAAGCTTTATAAGAGTCATGGCTAGGTGAACCAAAAAGATGTTGATGCAACTAACCAAGATACTATCTCTGGCACGGTCTCTCTTGATGATTGATGATATGTAGTAGCAGGAACGCGAGAGAAGTCATTAATGAGACATGATATCAAGTATTTGAAATAACCTTACGGCTAACGGTGATTCTTCTGCGTTGTGTCAAAGTTCCGATCTCCAGCTTAACAACCTTGAACCACCTTCGGGCACACATTGTTTGAGGAATTCAAGATGGAATTCCTTCAACATGGATCGACTCCTCCCTCTTCACGTCCAGCAACAAGTGGCAAATCAGACGGTGAGAGAAGCTTGAACCATCTGTTACCATCAAACCGGTGATATTCGATCCCCATATAAATGTATTCACTGGTCAATTGAACTTACCTTCTTGATGGAGTAATCCAAGTGGGAGTTTCATCAATTGGTGGCTCATCACTGAAAAGGACCAAAGTGTACAGTGTGTTCGAAAAAAAAAACAATATCCGTGATATAAATACATGAAAAACAGATCTGCATGAAATGACCCATGGCTTTTGGATCTCCAGGTCAGCTTTAGGATAATGTGAGTCTGGTATACGACAGACATACTGTTTCCTACAGTCATCACTCTTCTTCACATGGAAGGCTTATCCGTAAAGTCTTCTTGCTGTGACAACAGTCAAGCCATACAGCAACTTTGACTTTCAAAAGTGAAACATCAAATCCACGTTTCTGAAGGCAGGCTTTCAAACCATTTGCTTCTACTTGTGGTTCAGTATAATACATCAATCAAGAGAATCTGTTTTCCTCATTTTCCCTTTGATTTCAATCCCATGCTCAGATTCAATCTTTGGCGGATCCATAGAGACTCCTGTAAATGGACAGGGCAAACGTGCCATAAGCCATAGTTTGGAAGACCCGTCCTGTGATAAACTAGTAGGGAGAGTAATCTATGTCATGTGGCAGAAATTCTTCGACATAGGAGGGGGAGACTTCTTGAACATTGATAGCAGATTAATACCTTTCGTCGGTTCCGAGAGCATTTCCCAAAGCCCCAAAATTTCTACCTGGACCAATTTGTCAATTTGTCCCAATTTGAAATCAAACTTTATAAACCGTCTTTTTTCCTCCTTCTCCAACACGAAACCACCTTTTTGGAAACTTTCGTGATCAACATTGTAACGCCAGCTGACACCTGTGTCCTCTAGAAATGTTTAAACCCCCGACAGGTTCCTCGTTGTCTCCTGCGACTGAGATACCGTCTGATTAAATCCAAACACACCAGTCAAAGCATTTGGAAATCCGGCTGTTAAACCGGCCGATGTTGATGATTGCTGTCCATCGATGTGCTTTATTGTTTCCCCACCCGAACTGGTTTTGTCGGGACCAAAGTCAGCAACGTATGTATCCTTATCAGGCGAGTCCATTTTAACATGAGCTCTCCGATATTGATATGAATGCTCAAGGTGTGGCTTCGTGTAGAACCCAAGGCGATCAAATTTCAATAACACTGAAGGACACATTCTAGACGATCCTGACTGAGCCTATTATCGCAATACTCCCAATTAAATCATGTGTCAGAAAAACAAGAAAACTCACATCAATAGCTAGGTTGGCAATCATTACGAATTTTTGGAATTCTTCTGGCAAATTTGAAGAATTTCCCACCTTGGTCAGAGATACCTTAAGTTCGCTATGGCACACAACCTGGGGGAGATGAGCGCCAAGTACACCCGCAGGGCCATGACCACCTCCACCATCTGAACCATTGTGTTTTGCCCCATTGTTGCCTCCACCCCAGAATGACCGGGCTTATTGTTGTCTCTACCCTCGGGAGGAGTCCTGGATGACCTATCATTCCCTCCATCAGACCCTCCAGACCCAGCTCTGCCACCCGCAACATCCCCAAGTCCATTGTAATCCCCACCTCTTGGTATTCCGGGTACAGGTATGTCTCCTTCTTCTCATATTGACCTATATATGCTCTATACCAACTGGGAGCTACTACTCTAATAAACTCTGGAGGTATTCCTAAAGCATCAAAATGGTTAGACAGCCTCATAAGTTGATATTTCCTGCCTCCTTTTCTAGAATAACACTGTCAAAACCAAGTGGCAGTCCAGAAGGATCAGGTGTACAATATGAGTCCACCAAAGTTGAGACCACACAGGGGAAAGGATTGAAAAGGCTCCCAATGCCTGCAAGCAGGGTAGATAACACATGTTCCTTAGGCTCCTTGACAATATATATGTATATTTCCTCCAGATGCCCTCCTCTATGATCCAAGAGCTTGGTGTTGAATCCAACTTGAACAAAGTAATCTTCTGATGATATTTCATAAAAACTGAGGAATTTTTTGAGGGTGTTCTCTTTGTTCAACACTCTGTATAAAGCTTCTTGTGCCCCATGACACATTGGAAGGAAGCAACAGGTGTCCCTGAAAATGGTTTGGGGGTGGATAAAGAGATGTGCTCTAAGGGAAACTCATTAACTATAGTGATGATATTCAAGCCTCACAAGATGACCATCTTACCATCAGCAATAATATCTAAAAGGAGTTCCTCAAACTCAGTTGGGAGTTTCTTGTCTGATTGTAATTGCAAAAGGGAATAGATAGTACCACTCTGTATGATCAGGCTTCAAAGTTCATCTATTTATCAACATGCTTAATGGGTCAAGGGACAACAGCAGAAATGAAGACATACCATAGCATAGGAATCTTTTTATTGACCAAAGTAGTAGTTGGAACATCCTGTGACCAATTGTGATTTCAACAAGCAATTTAGCCATTATAGGAAATATGTTCGAGTCGGCAACTGTCCTTCTAAAACCCTCTAGATGCTTGATTTGAATATACACTTAATGGTTCAAATGACTACCTTAGCTTTATCTACACAAGAAGCCATGATGCTAATAATGCAGCATTGCACATGGTTCAAGTGGCTTGTTAAGAAACTCATCACTTTATGGAAGACCCCAGGGAGAAGTAGAGAGTTCAGGTCATTATCTTGAAATGCCGTTAATATAACTTTCATCCCACTAAATAATACACAAAATACCATATTTGACAGCAAGGGCAAACAATAAAAAGGTTGTTGTGTAACTGATTTCTTCCCTAGGATTGTTCAGAGGCTGACCCAGTTGGATAAGAATCTCCTCCGAGACCATAGTACATTTTTCAATCATGGCTGATAGCATGTTGGTGCCCTGCTTGTGAACAGTATGCCAACCTTTCCCCATAAGAGCTAAAACTTCAGGGAGGCAAAACTGCTCATATATGGCATGTGCATCATCTGTCAAAATTTGTGAGATATTGAACACTACAATCAAATTATTGAGGAAATTATACCGTGGATGTCCATGTTCTGTAAAAAGCTGGAAACAACTTTGGGCTCATCGCTGGTAGGAGGTTCAAGCCAACTGAAAGCCTTTGACAACATATCTGTGAATAAATGAATATTCTGGATCCCATCGAAGAAAAAATCAGGGGTTGGAATTAATTACCAGATTCAGGTAGTTTATTCCTAGAACCGGATGGTTCAGGGCCGCCACCAGAAGGGCGAAGTAGAGTGTTCGAGCTTCCCGGAATCGGCGGCACTGTTGTGGAGGTCAGCTATGGGGGGCCTGGCATCATAGGGGGGCAGACCACGGTATCCTTACCGACTGTGGATTGAAATAATGGGTCAAGTTATTTGGAGATGGCAGAGAGGAGAGCGGCACTAACAGATATCAGGGTTCCAATGCATGCCGATCCTGAATTTGTTCAGCGGTAGGACAGTTTCCGCCCCATAACCACGTTGTCTGTACTCATCACAATACGTTAGACCATCTGCCAAAATGTGCCAGCGTATGGACTGCTTACCGAGGGCGCTTGGCACCGGTTTTCCAGACATGACGGATTTCCGGGATGGATACACCAGCTAGACCACGGGCGATTGGCAGAGAGAAGTCGACTTCGTCACTGGCTGATTGGATGCCATAAATATCAGAATTAACGAGTTTGTGTGGGTCATTTATCAGCTTACTGTATGTCCCTCCTTGAATTTTGTGGTCAACGCTCTGCGCAGCATGGATGGGAATATTGATGTCCTTGTTAACTTCTGTTGGAATAATGCTTCAAGTTATTTCAACATGGCGGAGAGGAGAGCCGTACGAACCTATACTATGCTTCCAGTCCAACTATATGTTCTCATCCTCGTGGATCTTCTCAACCACCTTCTCATCTTTTTCGGGCTCCAGCATTCTCTGCAGCTCGATCTGTTGGAATTAGGGATTAATAGCAAGCAGTCGAAGCTACTAATAGGTTGATTAGCAGCTACTATAGTGTCTAGCTGAGTTTGTATTTAACCCCTAGCTCATTTATCCCTCATGCTTCCATGCGCAAGGCTGGCGCTGTCCCTCCAAGTAGCCAGCCGCATCTGAAGTTGCAGCACGATCTTCAGAGCATTTACTTCCTCTTCCGTCTCGATGTGGAGAATGTCCTAATAGAATAAGAGATGTCAATATCAACATTCTATTCTCAACTCTAAAAGCCTTCCATACTTGAACATCTCTGATAAGGATCTTGATCATATCGTCAATAGCGTTTAGAGTCAGCTGGATTCCATGAGAGCTTATGCGCTTTTGAAATTGCTTCCCGTCCACGCGGTGCTCTTTCAGGGAATATTGTAATTCTTCGCACTCACTGTTATCGTCAGGTCAATTTAGAACTCGTCTCGTCTCAATATGGGAAGCGCGCACACTTGAATTTCAAACACGAGGTCATGGAAATAATTGACATCGAATTCTTTGTCGTTACTGATCTTGTTGACCAGAAAATGTGTCCATACGAATTTTTCCGTTAGAGGCTCAAATGCCCCAGCGTTCTCCCCCATCTCCTATAACACACTATTTGTTACCATCCTGAGCTAGTTTTCCGGCCCTGTCTAGCGACACACCTCAAAATGTTGAATGCATGTCAACACTGACTCTGCCGCGAGCCTGATCCCAGGGACCAATGGAGTGTCCCCGAGAACATTCAAGGCCAATTTGAACCTCTCGAATAATACCGATCCGCCCCCAACGTTCGGGGACGTTGTCGTCGCTGGGGTCAAGCCAGGTTTAGTTGTTAATTCACCAGTCGCTGAGCCGGGAGCGCCAGCGGCAGTCACCCTCTCCTGAATTTCCTGATTTCCTGTGGAACGTGAGAAGCTATATCCCATGATAAGTGGAGTTGTGATAAAGGGAGGTTTATCGAATGAGAGAGGAGTTGAGCCAATGATGGATTCCATCCAAGGAAAGCTGCCTTTATATGCATTGATTCATGTACTGTCATTGCCACACTCCAGGTGTGTTGGGGGGGGGGGGGTGTCGGCTATACGTGCACAATAGACAATTCGAAGAATTCGACCGGTTGATTAGCAGCCCGAGAGAAAGAGAATTTTGGGTCGTGAGTTGAACCCTGATAGTTGACACCGCCCTGCTTCTTTGAAGTATCCCATAGGCGCATGGCACTGATGAACAGGTTGGCCTTCCATTTTGGGGTATTTTGGCGAGTTGCTGAACTCTTCAGTTCCGTGATCCTCTCTTGATAAATTCAGAAGATCTCACCCTTGACACAAATTTTAATTTAAGCAGACCTTCATGCACAGGTCAGATGTTAGAATACAGTGGCTCCAAATAGAGGTAGGGATTGATGATCACTGGGGATGTGCAGAGCCAAATGACCGGTACCTACGGTTTGTAATAATCACGTGGTTGCACAGCCATCACTTCTGTTCCAAAGTCCGCCTATGCAACTGATAACGACTTTTCTCATCTTAGGAGATAGGTATGAATATTGGACTAAGAGATACGGGGACAATGGGCTTGCTTCAGTTCTCATGGTGAGAGGACACCACTGTCTTCCTCGCCAGGTTTCGTAACGTGTCAGAACCTCCACAAGAAACGGCAGAAGCGACTTGAATGGCCGATTGAATACCGAAAAAGATGAGGGAGCGGGATGATGCCTCGAAGCAAAAACCGACAGGGAGGCCACCTTCGATGCCATTGTAAACATGGCTGAGGATGCTGATAGCGATGGCACAGTGTTGCAAACGACGATAAGAAGGCACGGTATTCGGAGAGGAAAACGACGCTTGGAATGAAATGGGCCCAGGCAGGCGTTTGTGGCCATTATTCAGGAAACTTCTCGATCAAGGTTTTGACATATGGGTCTATATAGTTCCCCACCACAACCTGATAATGCTTGGAATTACATGAATCGACCACAGAGTGGAACATAAGTCATATGGCCTTAGAGTTTACAGATCAGGTCAGATCATACCTGTATAGATTGGTCGACACGAGCACACGAGCGCGAACCAGACCCATAGTGCGGTGTTGGGCCTGGGTGAGTGGAGGAGTCTCCATGCGGCGCGGATCGAAAAGCGCGTCGAAAAGTGATACAGACTTGCAGCGCCGGGACACGACCTCAAACCAACCCCGTTCAAACTGTTTTGGCTACATCGCATTCTGGACCGTCCGGACCGTGGCCACAGGGCGTGCCATTTTTAGCAACCCCAGACCCCTCCGCTGTACCCGCCCTAGCTCACTTTGACCTTCCCGCCGGCTGCATACACTCGCACCATGCCACATCGACACCCAAGAAAACATTCATCGTGCTCGGCGCGTTTCGAACCCCGCGTAAATCCAGCAAGGACAGGAACTTCCGCATCGTGAATGAGTTCCAATCTCTAACCTCATGCAAGAAAACAACCTCAAATCTCGTTTGAGAACACCCTATTGGACAAAACCAAAATAGAAATCGCTCAACATGTATCAACCCTTTCCCCCAATCCTCAACCAAACGTGGGATATCGCGCTGCGCAAGATGCTTGAGGTGAATGCATCTCTCAGCTCCGGTCAAGAACATGAGATATATACACTATATACAATGAACAAATGTATAGTCAGTCGGACCAAGATTAACCACAACATGGAGAAGTTACTTAAAACCAACATGGTGATGTGCCACCGATTGATGAAACTGTCGTTTGGCTTACTCCTTCAGACATCTATCACGAACCACTAGGATGAGGTGAGTTGAATTGACCGGTGAACTGAGGTATGCGTCTATGGCTACGGATTGAGTGCCAATGGTTTGTTAGTAGCAGACGGTTCAAGCTTCTCGTGCCGTCTAAAGTTTCATTTTTGTTGATCGTTAGGGGACAGCGTCCGTACACATTCAGGGAATCCTATCCTGAATTCCTACAACAGCCTGTTCCCGAATATGGCTTTAGTTTGTTAGATTGAGATCGGAGCTCTGACACGAGGCAGAAGCATCGCTGTTGGTTGTAAGGCTATTTCAAGTACTTGATATTATGTGTCATGAATCACTTCTATTGTGCTGCTGTCTCTACGCATCATTGACCATCAAGCAAAATCGTAACAGAGATACTATTTTGGTTTCACAAACATATCTTCCCTTGACCCAGCCATGACTCTCATAAAGCTTCCACATTTTGGCTGTATTCATCAGCATCTCATTCCAACACACGATCCAGTCATTCTCAACATCCACTCACCATATGTCCTCTCAAGGGAGTAATCGAGTCTTTATCCAGCAGGAGACAGATGTGTGAGTACCCTAAAATGCTCGGTTTCGAGGAAATTTTTGATCGGGACAGTTTGGCTGTGAACTATGCTTTAATTGCTGGGTTGAGTAAGCTCAGTAGTAATTTTTCTGTGGACCTCGTTGTGATCTCACTTTTTCAAATAGCACTCGTGGTTTATGACACACTCCTCACGTTCTGTTATGAGAGAAAACATATCTGGAGGAAGAAGCTTAGATTAGGATCAGTCCTCTATATTTTGGCTCGCTATGCAGGGCTCATCTTCTTCGTGGCCTTGTCAATAATTGACATTTTCGGCCAAAATCTATCCATAAAGGTGAGCAGTACTATGCCATGAATTGCAGAGAGTTCACATTCATACGGGTCTAGTAAGACTCTGATGATGGTTTACACAGTATCTAATGTCATCACAGTGCATGTAATGATTTGGCTTACAGTACTAGTAGTATTGGTTTTCTACCCCTTCTTGGAATCCAAGGTGACAATGGCTCTAATTTTCAATTCACGATTTTATTTATCTATTCTACCAGGGCTTTTAATGGCACGGGCATATGCCGTCTCGAAGCTTAAGACACTGGCTGCTTTGGTTCTTGGTCTTTTATTTATTGGCATCATTGGGTGTAACTTGGTATATATCGCATGCTCTCACTTTGTGATGACTAATAAAAGTTGATCTGCACTGCATAGTTTCTTGCAAAAATAAACAACTGTGCATCAACTGATATAGAACTGAAACAGTTTGCCTTGTGAGTTGTGTCGATTGTGTTCCTTCACATGTCTGTCTATTCACATGATTTTCAGAAGTGAAGCAGCCTTCGTTTCAATTCTGTTTCATGCTTATGCATCCTCTAGTGGAAACTATTGAGAACACAATACTCATCCTTTTCGACACAGTTGTCGTTGCAGTGACGCTTTCCAATTCCCTGGGAACCTTGAGGGAGTTAAGAGAGTTGAGAAAATTGCACACCAAGTCACTAACTCAGGTGTTCGTTGAGCAAAGTATGTTTCTCAGTGGTATAATACATTGTGGCTAATTATTTTAAAGGTGTTCTACGATATGGGTATCTAATTTTCAATCGTTATTCCAATTCCGCATCTAATTCACTGTCAGGTTCGTGCTCACAGTGACCTTAACATCAACCATCATAAACAAGGTATTTCTCAATAAAATCCTGCATAAATTTGGCTGAGCAGTGAGTATGACAGGTCTTAAGAGTAAATAATTCATTGGATATAACTGGTGCAAATAACGAATTCATACAATGTCAATAGCCTACTCTTGGCGAGATTCTTATTCCTCTGCAGGACAGGTAAGAGCCGTGAATTACGACTATTTGGGTGACTTGACTGTACCTCATATAGCCTGTCAATCATTATCATCTGCCGAATTCATTTGAACCTCCAAGAGAAGTATTCCCATCTTAATGGCACCGCCCACTCTTCCTCTCATCCCATTGGCAGCTTCCATGCAGCTACACGACGGATGCATAATGCCATTATGGACGAATTCGGTGACAGGAACATCACCGAGTCAATTGATACAGGGTTCCCTTCAACAACTGAAATTGAGCTCGAGGATCTCCCCGCTTCCAATACAGACAGGATTGACCTCGATGAGTATCCATGGGCCGGGAGGAGTTTGGGAGAGATAGAGAACATGGCTCCAGGGGGATCGCAAAATTCGGGTAAGCTTTATTCATTATTTCAGCTGTGGTGGGTTGTTCCAGTTATCTGTGATGATTCAATCTTGTTTTCAGATGCCGTTGAAACAACATAGACATTGAAAAAAACATCGACGTTCATATATTGGGGATTCAAGTGATAGTATTCGCTGGGAGCTCAGGATGTCGGTCCAGAATATATATAATCATGGTTGTGCCGAGTGATAATTTGATGTAGATGGTTGTTTGTGATTATTCTGTGATTACTGTAATTTATACTAAAGAAGTCACCGAATTTTATCTTATGTAGGCTCTTTCTTAACGCGATCAATTGGTCCGAGGGTTGAATAAATACAGAAATAAGCAAACATATGCTAAATGTTTCTTATGGACTCAATCCAGCCTCAGCTGGGGTTACGGGGACAACCACAGGCTTGTAAATCCAGGCAAGTCGTCAAGTTGTACATTGTTGTAAATGTGTGGTTTTTCACCCGAAGCAGTAACCCTGTCACCATGTCACCTTTAATGGTTTTCTATCGTTGTTGCTTTTTTTAGCACGACTTGTACCAGTCTACAGCCCCGTTCTGCACTTCGAAACATCTATTTGACTCCTCTTTAAGCTTGGTTGCTGTCCAATGCGCGTCGACTTCTGATACCCCGTTTCACGATACTTACGTCATCGTGTTGGCTCCTGTCGCTATCTCCAGCTCTCCATCAACCTTCTCGGAGATTTCCCTCTTCCAACATCCCCACAACCCCACAACCCCACACGCACACTCAGAGGATATATCACTAAGAAACTGAGGTCTCGAGGGTAAATGCCCCATCGAGGCTCTTAAATGAAAACATCAAGATATCTTAATGTGAAACCCCAAAGACGCCAATCTGAAATATAAACCAAATATTCTGCACTACTCATTTGACAGTTTTCCCCAAGATATGAAATGGATGGGCTTGCATCCTATGTATACTCCTAGTACCAGAACGGATCTCTATCTTTCTTTCAAGGTATTTTTCTCAGAATCTCAACATTCTTCTGAGCTGAAATCTCAATAACAGACGCAGTGGGTTTAGGGTTTATTCCGGTAGGGGCCTTCCATTCTTCAAGTTTCATGGCCAACATAACAGTGAGTAGCATTTGTGTCGTCACCTGCCTGATATCGCCTCCCGCGAATAATATTGGCAATCGCTTGAGATATACAGGACAATATAAAGATCAAAAACGAATAAAATAAAAACAAAACAAGATTGAAGTGTCTTTATCATGCCCGAGGATGAGCCCACCCAATCCCTGTCCCCGACTCACGATCACCCATTTTGTCGCACCATAGCATGGAGAAGTTACTTGAAACCAAAATCCAGCAAGAACAGGAACTTCCACATC